>PVKE010038613.1:0-15369 GCA_004027555.1 Craseonycteris thonglongyai
TTTGACCCACAAATCACTGTGGTTCGTCTCTATGGAAGCAGTGATTGGTCCAAGACTAGACTATTCTTTCACCCATTGAATAATTTTGACAACCTAGTCAAAAATCAACAAACAGTAAACGTAAGGGTTTATTTCTACACTCCCAATTATATCCCATTAATCTATCCATCCATCCACCCATCTATCCATCCATCATCCATCCTTGTTCTAGTACCATACCATTTTTATTATTGTAGTTTTGTAGTAAGTTTCAAATTTAGAAAAAGTTTTGTTTTTTTTTTCAACTTTGTTCATTTTCCCAAGATTATTTTGGTTAGTTTAGGTCACTTGAATTTCTACATTAATTTTAAGATGAACTTGTCAACTTCTGCAAAAACTGCCATTGGAATTTTGTTACCGATTGTGTTGACTCTGTAGATCAATTTGGAAAATATTGCCATCTTAATTATATTCAGTCTTTTAATCCATGATCATGGGATGTCTCCATTTATTTAGATCCTCTTTAATGTCTTTCAATAATGTTTTATAATTTTCAGTGTATAAATCTTGAACTTTTTCTTATTGGTTAAGTTTATTTCTTAGTATTTTATTCTTTTTGATGATATTACAAATTGAATTGTCTTATTAATTTTGCTTTAGAATGTCCCTTGCTAGGCTATGCAATTGATTTTTGTATATTGATCTTGTATCTTGCAAACTTCTTGAACTTGTTTATTAGTTCTTCTAGTTTTTTAGAGGATTATTTAGGGTTTTCTTCATACAATATTATATCATCCTCAAGTAAAGATAGTTTTGGTTCTTCCTTTCTAATTACTGGATACTTTTAATTTATTTATTTTTCTCTTCTTTTTTAATCTAGATGTCTTTTACTTATTTTTATTGCCTAATTGCCTTGTCTAAAACCTCCAGTACAGTGCTGAGTAGAAGTGGTGAAAGCAGATATTGTTTATTTCTGATCTTAGGGAAAAGTATCCAGTCTTTCAACGTTAAGTTATTAGCTGTAGGGTTTTGTTTGTTAGGTTGTTAGTTTGTTTGTTTTTTGTAGATGTCCTGTATCTGTTAGAGGAAGTTCTCTTCAGTTTCTAGTTTGTTGAATATTTTTTTTGTTTTTTTCTTTCTTTTCTTTAAAAAAATAATAAATTTATTCAGGTGACATCGGTTAGTAAAATAACATAGGTTCCAGATATACAATTCTACAATATATCGTCTGTGTGTTCCATTGTGTGCTTACCACCCAGTCAGTTCTTTTTCTATCACTATAAACTTGATGTCCCTCCCCTCTTCTCTCACCCCCTTTCCCATTCCCCTCTGGTCACCACTAAACTATTGACTGTGTTCATAAGTTTTCGTTTCTTTGTTACTTTCAGTTTTATATCCCACACATGCATGAAGCCATATAGTTCTTGATTTTTTCTGTCTGGCTTATTTTGCTTAGCGTGATGAAATCAAGGTCCAACCATATTGTCATAGATGGCAGTATTTTATCTTTTCTTATGGCTGAGTGGAGAAAAAGGAACCCTCCAACACTGCTGGTGGGAATGTAAATTGGTACAACCATCATGGAAGATAGTATGCAGGTTTCTCAAAAAATTAAGAATAGAGTTACCATACCCAGCAATCTCTCTTCTGGGTATTTACATCCCCCTCCCCCAATTTGAAAACTTTAGTCCACAAAGATATATGTACCCCTATGTTCTTTGCAGCATTTTTCACAGTGGCCCCAAGATATAGAAACAACCAAAGTGTTCCTTAATAGATGACTGGATAAAGAAGTTGAACATATATATATATAATATATATATATTATATATGACATATATAATATATATAATATATATATAATGGGTGTCCCAAAATTCACGGAAGAAGTAATTTTGATAGAAAATACAGGTTTATTATTAAAAATTGTAAATTTTTTATTGATTCATAAAGTATACAGTATAGGGTTATGTATGGAATAGTATATCAGGTAAATGGCCTCCATGGCTTTGCTGGCACATACGCACTCTTTTGTTGAAATTTTCCATGACCGTTTTGCATAAATGTGGCTGAATTTTGTTGATACAGCACTCAATTTCCTCCTTCAAGGCATGGGTGGTCATGGCCTTGTTGGCATAAACGTTAGACTTCAAAAAACCCCAAAGAAAAAGTCCAACGGTGTTAAATCACATGATCTGGGTGGCCAATTCTGATCACCAAAACAGAAAATTACACGACCAGGAAATGACTCATACAGCAGTTGAATTGTTTCTCTGGCTGTATGGCATGTGGCACCGTCTTGTTGAAACCACATGTTGTCCACATCCATATCTTGCAATTTAGGAACAAAAAACTGGATTATTGTGTCGCAATAGCAAGCACCATTAACTGTTATTGCTTGACCAGCCGCATTGTCGAAGAAGAATGGTTCAATGATGCCTCCAGCCCAAAATCCGCACCAAACAGTGACACGTTGTGGATGCATTTGTTTCTCAACAATCACCGTGGATTTTCTGAACCGCAAATGCGACAATTTTGTCGATTAACCAAGCCATCAAGATGAAAATGAGCCTCATCGCTGAAGATTTTGTTTGAAAAATCAGCATCCACTTGTTGTTCCATAATCCATTCAACGAACTCTATTCGCTGTGCGTGGTCAGTAGGCTTCAGTTCTTGAGTCAGCTGAACTTTGTAAGCATGAATATGCAAATCTTTCGTGAGAATACGCTGTAGAGAGCTTCCTGAAATGTGCAATTCTTGACCACGGTGCTGAATTGATGTCCCTGGACTCTCAGCAACACTCTCACAAACTGCTTCCATGTTTTGTGTTGAACAACTTGTTGAAGGATGGCCAGAGTGTTTAAGATCACTAATTGATCCAGTCTCCCTAAATTTTGTAATTAATCTCTTCACAGTTGATGAAGTTAAATCACTATTCTGACCATATTTTGTACGAAAATTGTGAACTGTGGCTGCCAAACCTTCATTATTTTAAAAATATTGCTCAACAATGAAAACACGTTGTTCTTTTGTGTAGTACTCCATTTTTAATAACCTTGAACTGTCTGCTATCATGCTGTCATTTTTTTTCTTTGGCAACACTTTACCACACAAATGACCCAAAATTCAAATCTTGCGTCAATTTTGGGACACTTGTTTTATATATATATATATATATATATATATATACGCGCGCGCACACACACACACACATACATACACACATATATATGTATTATATAAATATATATAATATATATATATTTTTTTTTTTAATCAGAGAAGGGCGTTTGATTTTGTCAAATGCTTTTGTAGCCAGTGAGGATGATCATGTGGATTTTTCCCTTCTGTGTATGTGCATTTTAAATTTTGATAGATGATACTAAATTGCTCTTTTCAAGCTATTGCAGTTTAGATTCCTAAAATAAATTATAAAACGTCTAATTTCCTCATTTTCAGTAATGGTTATTATTAAAGTCTTTTACTTATTGTTAATCTAATAGGTGACAAATGCTATCTTATTGTTTTACTTTGTATGTTTATGATAACCAGTGAAGTTGAAGATGGTTTAATATTTAATTTATGGACATTTGTAATTTTTTCTTGTGAATTGTCACAATATTAATATTTTAATCATTTTTTCTATACACACACTTATATTTCTTTTATATATATATATTTTATAAACTTAAAAAATTTTATTTATTTATTTATTTATTTATTTTTGACAGAGAGAGAGAGAGAGAGAGAGAGAGAGAGATACAGAGACAGAGACAGAGACAGAGAGAGAACTGAACTAGGGGAGCTCCCCAGTTCAGCATATGGGCCCACACGGGCTGGGGCTGGGATTTGATCCCTAGTCCCCAGCGCTGCAAAGTGAGCGCTTAACCCACTGAGCCATCCCGGCTTCCACAATTTATTTATATTTTTGACAGAGAGAGAAAGAGATACTGAGACTGAGACAGAGAGAGCACTGAACTGGGGGAACTCCCCAGTTCAGCATATGGGTCCGCAGGGACCAGGGCCAGGATTCAATCCCTGGTCCCGAGGGTCCCCGGTGCTGCAAAGTGAGCGCCCAACCCATTGAGCCATCCCGGCTTCCCCTCATTGATATTTCTTGTTAACTTGTTTTACATTATAGTTATTTTAGATATTTATTATAGATATAATAATAAATATTCAGTTCACGTCATTTATGAAGATTACACAAATGTTATCCAAATTTGTGAAAATTATGGAGAACACAAGAAATCATTCCCTTTGCCTTTTAATCATTGCATTAAAATTACTTTTTAGTTCAGATGGTACATTGAAGTATATAAAACTCTGTGACTTTTTTTCTAGGTTTTAAAAAACTCAAATGCTTTTCCTCAAATCTTTGGCACATTTAAATTTATATTCTCAGATTCTACTGATACATGTTCTGGATTTTAAAAACTATCATTATGATTATGCCCTGTAATTCTCCATGTTGCTTCTGTTTTCTTTCAATTATATGCTAACCTGCTTTTGCTTGTTGAGTAGAAATGGCATTTCTAAATTAACTGCTTTGGTAGTTTGTGTCCTTCAAGGAACTTTAATATTTCATCTAAGTAGTTGAATTTAATGGCTTAAAGTTATTGATAATATATTATACTTTTTTTTTTTTTAACTTTCAGGTTTTCTTTTTTGTCTTTCTATTTTCTTCTCATTATACTTTTAATATCTGTAGAATCTGAAGTTAATTCACCTCTCTCATTCCTGATCATGGTCATTTGTATCTTCTCTCATTTTTCCTGATCAATCAGTCTAACTATAGGTTTGTCAATTTTATTGATCTCACAAAACAAGCTTTTGTTTTTATTGATCTCTAATGTTTCTCTGTTTCCTATTTTATTGATTTCTTTTTAATTCTTTTATTCTGCTTACTTTGGGTTTTATTTGATCTTGTTTTTCAAGTTTGATCTTGTGTTTGAAGCTACAGTCATTGATTTGAAATTGTTATTTTTTTTTGGGAGGGGGCGTAACTTGGATGGAAAACTTTTTTTTTTATTGTTAAATTTAATGGGGTGACGTTGGTTGGTAACAATTAGATAGTTTCCCGACTGGATAAAGAAGATGTGGTACATTATTCTTTTTTAAGATAAATGTTTAATGTTGTAAGTTCTTCTACATGCTGCTTAAGGTATCTTTTTTGAAATATTTTGTTTTGAAATATTATATTTAAATTATTTCAGATACAAAAACTTTCTAATTTCCCCATTGATTTCTTGGACCCATTGGTTATATAGAAGTGTGTTTCTTAGTTTCCAAATCTAGGAGAATTTTTCAGGTATCTTTCTGTTATTGATATCTGAAATAGTGTGTGTAAAATTATCTACCTCATCATCATCTTATTTTCATTTAATATCAAAATAGCAGGTACTGCTTAAAGAGAGAAAACAATTATTAATTAAAATTATTTACATAATTTCAGGTGCTATAGTTGATAGTAGCTTTCAAGGCCTCTGAGTACAGTTGTATAGTTTGTACACCGAACAAAAGCACCTGTCTAAGGTGGCCTGGGTAAGCTAAAATCCAGTCATGCTCTGCTTTCCAAGTTGATTCCCACAGAGCTTTTTCTAATTCAAAAGAACTATAAAGACTGGCGGTGGCCTTGATAACTACCATTTATCTCTGTAATTACTACATGTCTGACACTGTGCTAAAGGTTTTAAATGTGTTATCACAGTTAATCATATCAACCCTATATTAAAAGTATTGTCATTTTCATTTTATAAATGAAAACATTGAGGATTAGAGAACTTATATAACCTGATCTAAGTTGCAAAATTGGTATGCATGATAGTATGAATTTAAATTAGATTTATTTGATTCTAAACCTCCTATGTTATATTGTCAGTGACTGATTTTTCAGTTGAGTGGACTATCAAACGTTTCTCAAATTTCTCTGGTAGGTCTTTTAGGTAGGTAAAATTATCACAGTTTCTTATTTATTAAGAAAAATAGGGAAGCCGGGATGGCTCAGTGGGTTAAGAGCTCACTTTCCATCCCCGGGGACCGAGGATCGAATCCCTGCCCTGGCCTGTGTGGACCCACATGCTGAACTGGGGAGCACCCCCAGTTCAGTTTTCACCGGGGTGAAGAACCCGGCCCAGTTCCTGCCCTGTGCAGCCCTGCTCCCGCCTGTGGAATGAAACTATGTGGAAAAACCAATGATGTGCAACTATGGAGACTGTTCAGGGCCCTCCCCCTTCTTCTCTGTCTCTGTACCTCTCTCTCTGTCAAAACCAATAAAAATAAATCTTTAAAAGAAAAATAATACAATGATAACATGATTGTCTACAAAACTTTGTATTCTGATTGGGAATGAAAATTATCTACTTTGATTACCCAATGTGCATATAGATCAATTGTTGGGTAATACTAGGTGATATACATTCTTTAAAGTAGATAATCTAGGAAAAATAGATTCCAATTACAGCTTTTTATCTACTGTTGTGTTTTGTGGTGAAATCACTTATAGAATAGTGCTTCCTCACACCCCTCATAGACTATTATGACTACATCAATTTTAGTAGAGAGCTACGGGAAAAAGTATTATGGACAACATAAAGACTTGGTATGAAAATGATTCATTTAATGTCCTGCTAATCTTTTTTCAATCATAACCACATTGGATTATTACTGTACTAATTAATGAAACTAGTAATGACCAGAGTTATGTATTATAAGGAGAGAATTTGGCAAGGTCTTCCATGCCTATTTTGTAAACTCCATTAAATCTTGGTTCAGGCTCTTGCTCGATGCAAGATACTACCTACGGCAGAATATCCTACTGTGTCATTTGTCTTTCATTATTTCTATTCTACCCGGTGGACTGTGATTCAAGAGGTCATGTTGCTTCTGCCTAAATAATATATTCCTTGATATTTGACACTTGGGAATAGGTAGGTTATCCACAGAAGCTTTCCCATATCTAACGAGCTCTGGTTGTAAATATTGTCTCTGTTCTCCTTGGCAATAATAATGCCAACTTTTGGGGGATTCTATTAATTCTGTAGTAATCATTTTGTGAAATATAGATATCATTGAAATTTCACCTGTTGGCAGAAAGGTAAACATAGACGAGATAATGATTATGGTTATGGAAGAAAAAAAAGAATAGTTATTCTGTTTGCTTTAATTAAGAAAAGATGTTTGCAAATGTGTTGATTTCTCTGTTTGGGCTTCTTATGAATGTTGTGCTTTAGATAATTATATTAATTAAAAATTCATTCAAAGTTATGTGTTGAGTTCTGGAGGAAAATAGAACTTGAATGTAATATAAACTCAGCATCTTTAGCATGTGTTGTATGACTTGATGAAAAAGATCAATATAAATGAAAATTAGGGACTTTTAGTTTCAAGTAAATGAAAGTTGGCTTGAAGTGTGATACTTTTTAAAGGACCTTCGTCCTCTAGCCCTCATCTAGCTAGGCCATACATTTTCAATGATTTGTATTTTAGACAATTTATTTGTAAAATTAGGTATAATTTGGGAATTTAAGAAAATTTTTTTATCAGTTGGATGTATATTGATAATATTTCTAACATTTTAAAGCTATTATAAACTGATATTATTATATATTGTGGGATTTTTAAAAAATATATTTAAAGAGTAAGATAAAGAGGCTATAATGAAGCTCAGCAATGGCAATTGCCTAAGAAAAATGTGGTGATTTCTCTTTACACACAACCTACAATCAGAAACAATGTAAGCACCTAAAATAATGAGAATTTAAATTATAAGTGCATAAGAGTGGTACCCTGATATAACTGAAACATGTTTCATACTAACTTGGCTTTAAATCTCTTTAATTTTTCTATTAGATTAGAAGTTATTCACTTTGGGAGCAATAAAGAAATTCCAACTTGAACTGCTTCATACTTTTTAATGAACTTTTCCCAAAGCACAAAGTAAAAAAGTAAAAGTTGCTGTGTGTCATTGGTTTTATTCTTTTGAATGTTGCTATGCTGAAAGCTCTGTGTGAAATTATTAGAAGACAAGTTTTCAAATGGTTGTAAAGGAAGATGCATATATGGGGACTCATTGAAAGAGCATTATTTAAAAAAGAAAATTTTCAGCTACCCAGATCTCAGGGTAGCTATACTCATTCAAGGATAGAGAATTCACCATCTGTATGATTATTTTTACATCTGAACTTTTTTATACACCAGAGAGACTCAAAACTTTCAGGGTCATTTGCTCAGCATGTAGTGGAATGTCCTGTGCAATGGATTCCAATTAATATAATCATGTTCAATGGCCCTGTACACCAGTGATAGATAACTGCTTTTCACTTGGTTTTATATGGCACTTCTTTGTTGCAGCTGCAACCAGGTCCATTGCTCCTTTGATAAAAGTTTCAGTTACCCCAGGGAGAAGCTTTCAACTTTATTAAGCATTGAAGTCTGCACGTTTATTCTTCTCTGGAAGAGCAGATCAAAAACACACTTTCCAAGGAAGTAATCTGAAAAATTAGGGTGGCACTTGTGGACTCTGGCAATAATATTTTCCTGTAATTGAAACCTAAGAACATGTGTCAACGGACTAGACTATTTATAAACCTTCTTAGCATCTAACAAACTTTTCTTTCTTTTTTTTTTTTGAAATTAAATGGGGTTCCTTGATTCTATTTAACCAACTCTTTAGTACACTGTGTTCTTTTTGTTGTGGTTAGGAAAACCTCAATCTAGGGTTACAGATCAGGAACTGACAATCAAGGGAAAAAAGCAGTCAGATGTTCAAGTCGTGGTATAGAGAAAAGCCTGCAGTTTTTAGTTCCATCTCAGACATTAATTCACTGTAAACACTTGAGCAAGCTTCTTAATTTTTCTGGACCATAGTTTTCTCATCTTTGAAAAGTGAAGATTGGATAGATATGTAAGATTTCTGCTGAATCTGAAGTTCTGTGACTCTAAATATTGGGCAGAACCTGACCAGACACTAACTACACCTCACATTTGCACATAGCCATTTTTACTTGGCAGAACCTGTCTGCTTTGATTCCAGGTTTAGTTTGGCAAGGGAGTAATATGGTACTGTCATATCTCTGACTTGAAATAAGATATATCTGGAACACTGGTTCAAGTCAGAGTAGTATTATCTTCACAAAGGAGATTAGAATGAGTTCCATTTCTCCCACCAATCCTAAACTGCCAGAGTTTTAGAGAAGGCACCAGACATACTCCTTTAGAGAAAATTGTCCCTTTTACACACACACACACACACACACACACACACACACACACACACACACACTCTTCAGATTTCTTCACTGCTGAAGACAAATTATTGCCTTCAGTGTTAGTCTGATCTAAGGGCTACCCTTATTATTAGTTCTTTCAGATGTTTAGGTAAAGATCTTTGAATTCCAATTTGTGGGCTTTGGATCCTTGGTAGGAGTCCCATAAACCAAAATGTACACCACATATTGCCAGTAGACTGAGTATAATTTCTTGAAGAATTTTGTCAATGGATGCTTAAAACATAAGCACTAAATGTAGAAATCCTCAAAATGTTTTACCATTAAAAAGTTGAAAACGATTTCTAAATTTCAATTCCTGATGTGTAGGGATCAGGTTGGAGCAGTGTCCTTCAGTATCTTAATACTAATACTTAGTGGCTAACAAACACTAACATTTAAAAAAATGATTTATTTTATTGTTTGAGTGAAGGTGAGAGAGAGAGAGACAGAGAGAGAAGGTGGGAGGTCCCAGAGCAATCTCCACAGTTATACATCATTAGTTGTGACACAGTTTCCTTCCACACAGGTGGATGTGAGGCCCATGTGGGGAGGTAACAAAACTGGGGGGCTACCCGCATGGGAGACACGAACCTTTGCCACCATCCCAGCAGTTACCAGTTGCACTGCAGTTCAGCGTGTGTTTGGATTCAATCCTAGGACCTTGCAGTTGCAAGGCAAGCTCTCAAGCAGTTGGGTTATCCCAGCATCCCCTAACCACCACTAATATTATATTAGATAGGGGAAATATTATTAGAAATTTTTTTGGAGAGGTAGGAATTTAGGACCCAAATCGCTCAGACCCTCAGTAATTTATTTTTGATATTGGCCAATTCACTTGTTCTGTCTGTCCATGTTTTCTTTTATACTATTCCAAACCCCTACAAGTGGCAGTTTCTTAAAGGTTAATGGCAATGTGGAATCTGAAACTAAAGAAATAAACTTTGTGTACTTGGTTGTATTAAAGTCTACTGATCTATCTTGAACTTTGAATGGACCTTTTACTAGTGTATGTTTTGTATCATCATTCATTGACCATTGGGAAAATATTGGTTTACTGACTTATTTAGATCTTCCAAATGTTGATTCATTTTATTACACAGTGTAAAAAAAAATAATATTGATATCACCACCAATCTCATAAGGGAAAACTTTAAGTGTTGAGAAATTGTCCATGGTGGACTCAAGTTTTCCAAAATTTTAATTTTCTCTTGATGGCTCAAATTTTATCAGGAGCAAAAAATATCATCTGTTTTTTTTTTCCTTGAAGTGAGTTTTACTTGTTCATTCAAAAAATTAAAAAGTCTACCAAATATCCAATCTGATAATCTATCATTTGTCTGTCAGTCTTTTTTCAACTAAAAATGATATTCCATGAAAAAAGTTGGTTCTGTTTGTAACTCAATTCTTTTCTTAGAGACAGCCATTATATTTAAATATGTAACAGAAGTGTTTTATGTGTACTCCCATTTCATCATACAAAATATTAATAAGTATAGATCTAATAAAGTTAATCATTTTTATTGCCTTAAGAAGGATATTCTTCAGTGAACCTAACATTTATTTTTATAGTGAATGCATGGTGGTAAAGAATATAACTACCAGTACAGTTTGCTGTGACTGCCTTTATTCTTCCTAAGAGACCAACAGTTTTACCCACCATTGCTTTTGCATGACTAGGAAATATTATTATAGTAAAGAAGAAAAATAACATCTTAGTTTTATTATAAAAATAACTTTGACCTTGCCAACTCCTTTACAGGATCTTGGAGACCCCAGGAGTGTACAGATTGCATGTAGAAAACCCCTGGACTAAATTCAGTATTATTAAAGTCTGGAACTCTCCCCTTCTGTTGTCAAAAAAAAAAGAGAGAGAGAGAGAGACGCTATTCACTGCTCCATTTCCCACAAAGTTGCTTCATCAAAAGTCAGAAATCATTGGCAATGAAGCTCACTCATTAGAAGCAGGAACGCACTCCATAATGACTAATTTTCCTGTCTTGGGGCTAAAAAAGTATTTAAAACAGTAGGTATTTGAACTAGTGTAGTCAGTAGATGGTAAGCAGTATGCAACTACATTCTTCTTATTACACTTGGCTCTTTTTCCAAGGAGGATAATAATAAACAGAACTTTAAAAAAACTCTTGGTACAGGGGGGCAAGGCCAGGATTTGAACCTAGTCTAAGGTCAAAGCCCATGTACTTGGCTACTGCTTTATACTGATCTCTGGGCCATTACTCAGCTCAGAAAGTCAGTGATTCTGAAAGACAAATGTATCAAAAGAATGGTAGATAGCTGGTGGTAGTAGAGACAGGCTGAACAGACAGAATTCAATGAGTTTACTACTAACACACTCAGAATTTGGGTGAACTGAAAGGATTTTAAATGCAATGCATAAGGAACTTTTAACCATACAAAATATAAGCAACATGACCTGGTGATTGAAAGTGCAAGCTTCGAATGCAAAGAGTTCAAAGGCCAGAACTACAATTGACCAGCTTTGTGGTTTGAGGTAAGTTACTTAACTTCTCTGTGCTTCATTGTACTCATTTGTGAGATGAAATGATGAGAGAGGATGATGATAATAATGCTACTTATTTAGGCTTCAGTCAGTAATGGTTTGGTAAGCAATAGAGCACATGGTTACCAGTAAGTGAATTTTGGCTATTAAAATTATTTGCAGTGTTGGGCACATGAAAACTATGCAGGACAAATTAGATATTTAAGTGTTGAGAAATTGTAAAGTTCACCATGGTGGACTCAACTTTTCTAAAATTTTAATTTTTTCTTCATGGCTCAAATTTTATCAGAGGCAAAAAATATCATTTGGTTTTTTCCTAGAAGTGACAGTTTTACTTGTTCATTCAAAAAATTTTAAAATCTACCAAATATTCAATCTGATAATCTATCATTTGTCTGTCAGCTTCCTGCTTTCGTTACTGGTGCAAACACAAGCTTCATTTGCTATTTATTTATTTATTTATTTATTTATTCATTTGTTTGTTCTATGCCAAGCTTATCTAACCTGTGGCCTGCAGGCTGTGTGCAGCCCAGCACAGCTTTAAATGCTGCCCAACACAAATTTGTAAACTTCCTTAAAACGTGAGGTTTTTTTGCGATTTGTTTTAGCTCATCAGCTATCGTTTGTGTTAGTGTATTTTATATGTGGCCCAAGACAATTCTTCTTCCAATGTGGCCCAAGGAAACCAAAAGATTGTACACTCCTGTTCTATAGTGATTTACTGAACATCTACTGGGTAACTTAATGTGTTAGGTGACGAGCCTGCTCTGGTCTTATAGTTGGCAGCTCCAATAAATTTAATATTTCCTTTTTTCTTACCATAGATACTAGGGAAGAGAGGTCATACATTCATCTTCATAGGCTTCCTTAGATTATGCAGTACATAGGCCAACATTTAACATCAAATAAACATAAATGGGAAAGTTAGCATTTCCCATTTTCTAGTATTGTTAGTAAGGTTTAGAAAATTCAAGTCAAAAACACTTCATGTGGTATGTTTCTTTCAAGAAAGTGAAAACGTAAGATAATATTACACTGATGGTTATAAATAGATTGAGAAAATATTGAACTCTTTTTCCACTGTGACCAATGTACTTCCTTAAGAAGTGAGTATATACAGATGAAAATGGAGTTTTTCACTGTTATCCATATCACAAATTAATTTTCTGAGACTGTGAAGTGTCTTCCTAAGAACCCAAGAATATGAATGCTAGCAATTTATTCATGGAAACTAAAAATAAGATTTGAAACTTTAAAGAAGATAATCTTTGAATGGTAGAAAAAACTAGTCACTTTTATTTAACAGCTTTTAAGTTTTATTCTTCCTGAAAGTTTAAATTCTTCCTAATCTTAGCAAACACACAAAAATCATAATACAGGTGTATAGCAGATGTATCTGTAAAATGTCATGTCCAACAGATTTGAAAATTGAATTATATTTTAAATGCATTAAGAGAAATCCCCATATAAAAGAATTAGAAGATGAATTACTTCAGTAAGAAATTCTGTTGTTAACCACAGGAAAATCCTGTCTACATTGTATTTTGAGTGTCTGGATTTGTTTATTTCATGTATTTTAAAGCAAGATATGTTATAAGAAAAGCTTTATATTTATATGTATTATAATAAAAGTTAATATTTTCTTATTATTTATCAAGTTAGAATTATACCTTAAGTCACCATAAGTATCCTGACAGAAATAAACTGTAATGTGAGTCATGAGCTGAGCTTGCTACCAGTGAGAGAATTCATTTCAGCATGCATTTTCCTTGACTTCTCAGCACCATTCAGTACTATTGGCCACTTCCTTTCTTGAATGTGCTCTTATTTTGGTTTATATTGATACTTCTCTCAACAGTTTCTCTCTTACCTCTTTGGTACTTTCTCTCAGAATCCTTTTATGGCTTTTTCTTTGCTACCTCTAAGACATCAGAGCTTTTTAGGTCACAGTCCTGGGGCTGTTCTGTTTTTACACAGACTAAATCCTAGCTATAATGCTCACTCACTATAGACAACACTTATACCCTATGTGCCTCCGTTCCCTAATATATAAAAAGGAGATGATAATATTATCAACTTCAAGAAGTTATTATGAGAATTAAGTACATACATTTAAAAATTTAGAATATTGCCTGGTACATAATAGGTAATAAGTATGTTTCAATTGTTTTTATTCTGCAATATATTTTCTCCCCAGTTAATCGTATCAATTCCTACCTATATGCTGGTAAATCCTCAATTTAGATCAAGATTGTCCAACCTTCTGCTTGTGGGCAGCGTGTGGCCCAGGACAACTTTGAATGTGGCCCAACACAAATTCATAAACTTTCTTAAAACATGAGATTTGTTTTGCATTTATTTATTTTTTTTTTAGCTTATCAGCTATTGTTCATGTTATTTTATTTTATGTGTGGCCCAAGACAATTCTTTTTCTTCTAATATGGCCCAAGGAAGCCAAATAATTGTACACACCTGATTTAGATACCTAATGCAGATGCCTTTTCTGAGGTTCAGATATTATATATCTATATATCTGACTACTCAGTATCGTCCCTTGGGTGTCTCTCAGATACTTCATGTTCAGAACTGAAAGTTAAATTATTAATTTCATTCATTCTAGATTTTCTTCCCACTCCCAAATTGGATCCTCCTTAAAACATTACAAAGTCAGAAAGAAGCATCTTCATTCCCTCAGTTAAAAACAAAACAAAACTGAAGTCATCTATTTTTAAATTAAAATTTTTAATATGAAAAATTTATAACATGTACAAAAATAAAGAGATTACAAGGTTTGGGATGCCAGGATAGCTCAATAGGTTCAGTGTTTGCCTTGCAACCGTGAGCTCCGGGGTTCTAATCCCGGCCTTGGCCTGTACAAATCCATATGCTGAACTAGGACATGCAACTGGTAACCACTGGGATCATAGCAAAGGTTCTCACCTTCCTTGTGGGAGGCCCCCAGTTCAGTTCCTGCCCAGTGCATCCCCACATTTTCCTGTGTGGAAAGAAACTATGTCACAACTAATGATGTACAACTATGGAGACTGCTCCGGGCCCTCCCCATTCTCCTCTGTTTCTTTCACCTTCTTTCAAACAATTAAAATATATATCTTGGGGAAGCTGGGATGGCTCAGTGGGTTGGGCGCTCACTTTGCAGCGCCGGGGACCGAGGATTGAGTCCCGGCCCCCGCCCATGCGGAACCATATGCTGAACTGGGAGCTCCCCTAGTTCAGTTCTCTCTCTGTCTCTGTGTGTGTGTCTCTCTCTCTCCTCTATCAAAATAAATAAATAAATAAAATATATATTAAAAAATATATATAATAAATAAATAAATAATAAAATATATATCTTAAAAAAAAAAAAAAAGAAGAGAGTTTACAAAGCTTTAAGAATTACTGTTCTAAGCCAGAGCAATCAGACAAGAGAAAGTAATAAAAGGTATTAAAATTGGGAGAGAAGAAGTTAAACTGTCACTCTTTGCAGATGACATGATCCTGTATGTAGAAAACTCTACAGACTCTATCAGAAATTTATTACAAATAATAGACAAATACAGTAAAGTTGCAGGCTACAAAATCAATGTCCCAAAATCAACTGCATTT
>PVKE010038614.1:0-15367 GCA_004027555.1 Craseonycteris thonglongyai
AAAAAAAAAAAAAAAAAAGTACATACACTCATTTTAATTTTTTTACCCTGACACCTGGTATGTGTACCATCCTTTCAGGAACTGGCTTTTCACTCAGAAATAGAATCTTGACAAATTGGTGATGACTGAACTATTTTTTGAAAGCCTTATCTGTAACCACTGTGATATTTTTCCTAATTTCAGGCTCTGGGAGTAGCACTTTTGAGTGACTTTGATCTCTACAGTAGCTAATATAATTTAATAGATAAAAACCATGACCCTCAAAGTAAAGAAAATCTCTGTTTTTATGTATAAATACTCAACCAATGTGGCTTTGAAGCGTGGCAGCTGTTAAGCATTTAGATAGAACTAAGTGAAAGTACTTGCTACTCTACTTAGCCCATAGTAGTGAGCACTCAGTGAATACTTTGTTCATCGTGTATTCATGCCTATTTAAACCCAAACACAGAATGTAATAAATAATAGGTGGTACCTCTGCAATTTTGGAGCAATGCCCACTTTTAGTTGAGAACAGCGATACTCTCTTCTAAACCACCATTCGGTTACAACCTGGCTGCCAAAGACTAATAAGATGCACTTTTTCTTTTTTTCTAGGCATAAGCCCAATAGATAGAAATGAAAATTTAAGATGGGAAGGATTTTCTCTTTCCCAAACCCTCAGGCAGTGTTCTCCAATTTTCTTTTTTTCTGATTGAAAATTTCTACCAGTAAAAAGTTGTACATCCTCAATCCATGCATAGTTCTTTATTTATGAATTTTGTACATGCATAATGTGTCTGTGCTATTATAAAACTCATCAAAATGGGCATCTAAAGGGATGCTATAACAATGAATAAAAATAGAAGTTACATTTTCTTCCCTCACCCCAATGAGTTGTTTTACTGCTTGCTCGGGAAGGCCTGGAGGGAACAAGCTTCTCCAGGGTCAGGTCATGGGGTGCATGTGGCCTGAGCTCACCCACCGGCTCACTCCCTTCCATCAATTCTCTCAAAAGCAACCAGCTTTAAACTTTTAAGAAAAGAATTACAATTCAATGATGATGTAAAAGACTTTATTTCTAGCAGACCCAGTTTTTTATAGTCATGCTAAATACTATATTTTATTCCAAGTGAAAAGAACTAACTGTTGGTGATACTGTAGGAGAAAGAGAAAGGCAGTGTGGCCTTGAGGCCTCTCAAAAGTGGTATGGTAAGGAAAAGGAGGCTTTCGTCTTGCAAGGCCGTAAGTGCTGAACAATTAATTTTCCATTCCAGGAGATCAGCAGTCATCAACCCAGCACTTTGCAAAATATTTAAAATTTGTGGTAATAACAAGTACTGCAGTGGCATTCTGTGTGGTTTTCCACTTTGGCATTTCCCATTACTGTGGCCTATAGGGAAAGAAAAAAAGTGATAGATAATTGCTATTAATAGATTAAATAGCTAGATAGTACATAGATAGATGATAGATAAATTATAGATAGACAGACAGATAGATAGATAGACAAAATAAAAAATTGTTAAATAAAATGTTCTATAGCCAGCTGAATCAAACAGATGCTTGCTATATTTGCATATTTTTCCTTTCTGATATTTTCCCTCTGAAAGGTAAAGTTTGCATTATGTGAGAAGCACACCATTCTCTCTACTGATCTGTCCTCATCACCTTCATCCTGTTCTCTCCATTATAAATAAATCCAGCCTGTATCCACAAGGTTGCTAACTATTTTGATTAAAGGGGGCAAATGGGGTCCTTCCCTATACAAATGCCCAACAGCGGATGGGTCATTAGATGCCTCTGGCATTAAACCCCATGGATGTGCTCTGAGGACATTTCTCTGATTGGACTGTTAGAAAGCTGCTGGGGCCCTTTAAGTTCTCACCTTGGTAAATGCTTTGGCTACACAGCATGTGGCTTCTGAGGTGATGTTCTTTGGGACCAACATTGTCTTCTTGGACCTAGCTGGAGTGGGATATGCTCTGGAGAAGCAGCAACCCATGCATTGATAAATGGGGGCACCCAGTTTGGAGAAGTATTTGTTTTCCTTGAGTTTGCATTCTGGACAACCTGTCACATACACACAAGGCAAAGAATAAAACAATCCAATATGATTCATAAGGAAGCTATAAATTTCTACTTGGTATGGAATCATAAATATCCTTTTTTCTATTGGAAATAAAATAAATAAATACTTTTTGACTGTATGTTCATCTTAATACATAATACCTATTTATACCGATTGGAGGTATTTTCATGGGAAAACAATTTTTGCAGGTATGCATGGGAATCTCACTAATCATAGTTTCTCTCCAAGCATGACTTCTGTATCCCAATACTAATAGTATGTCTATAGGAAAAACAAAACGTGACAGACAAAAACATCATGCTCATCTGAAAGGAGAATTTTGCCCAAAGGCAAAGTATTTTCCCATTTAAAATCTGCTACTGTTGTTTTCCCATAGAAATTCCAAACATTGACAGAGAAAAATATGTCAGTGTTAGGAAAGCTTGGTGAGAGTAGAAAGCTTGATCTTAGATGGGGCATCTGCATTTGGGATCTGGGATCAAAATATTACCCCTTGTCTAGAGAAAAACCATAACCAATAGTAGCTCACAATTTCATAGCAGATGGAATTATATTAGCTACTCTATGAGATTTACTGCATAAAATGGTTCTTGTTTTTCTAACTTGTTAACTGGTGTAAAAATTAATGTACACAGGCAATGCTAAAATCCTCTCAAATGTTCTGGGAGAAATGTGAAAAAAAAAAAAAGAGCTAAAATGAACAAGGAGCATTTTCTGCTTGCAAAACTCAGAAAAAGAATAATCAGAAATCTATTTTAGATGAAAATGTACATGCTGCTATTTAAATAGACATGTAATATATCATTTTCACTGTACATTTTCAGAACCTAATTTAATTTTATGTTCACAATCTACAAATGCCTAGATATGTATCTAGCAGCAAAGATTTATCACATTTGAAAAGGAAGTGTACAAGGGCTGTCGGGAGAAAATCCAGCCATAAATTCCTCTATTTTTCATATTACATGGCTGGACACTTTTGGAACATCCCTCATATATACAATTAATGAGGTTATTGATGTACATCTAGATTGTTTTTTCTTATTACTACAAAACCAAGTTTGATCACATACCCTGCATTGTAAATTCTCCATCAGGAAAGGAATAGAGAAGATGCAGAAACACAGACAAAGTGGCCAGAATGACAGCTGCATGTTTTCTGTAGTAATCCATGGCTCTTCTGCAAAACAGGCATGGAAAAGAAGCATTACCCTAAAGCTGGCTTACCAATCATAACAACAACCAGTAGTTTCAACATTACTACTACTAATAGTCATCAGTGTCTTGGTCCCTCTGCTTACAACACACTCTAAAGCCATATATAAAAATATGATTTGTATTTAGAAAAGAGGTAAGAAATTGAATCTTCCCATTTCTCACATCAATCTATAGAATCAGGGTTAAGAATCACAATAAATTCTCTTTTTTTAAACATATCATCCTGTTAAGAAGCTTCAATGTTCTTACTTGTAGTTAGTGTTGGGGAGGGAGTTGAGGGGGATAACCCAAGGGAGCCTTACGATGATGGAACAGTTCTGTATCTTCATTGTGCTAATTGTCACACTAATCTACACATAGGATGAAATTACACAGAACTACACTCATACACACACAATAAAATCTAAATAAGCTCTGTGGGTTGTACCAATGTCAAATTCCTGGTTATCACGTACTATAGTTATGCAAGGCATTATCACTGGGGAAATAGCTAAAGGGTACACGGGACTTCCCTCTACATTTTTCTTTGTTTTTATTTTTTTGTTTTTGTTTTGCTACTTTCTCTAAAGTAGCAATCAATATATATGGTGATGGAAAGAGAACTGAGTCCAGGTGGTGAGCACATAAAACAATACATAGATAATGTAAGGTAGACTTGCATACCTGGAACCTATGTAATTTTTAACAATCAGTGTCACCCCCAATAAATTTAACAATTAATTTTTTTTAAGTTTTTTTAATGTCTTAAAAAAAAGACATTTCAGAATGATGTTTAAAATTGCCTGTGAGTCAAAACTTGTGGTAATTTTTCATGTAGATTGACATAAGGTCATGTTCTTGCTAAATGTTTATATTAACCTATACATCTTCTAAAAATGATGTGTCATACAGTAGAACTAACAGTTTATTTCTATTTGATGTATATACTTACACACAATTACTGGTTTTATCTTCATTCACAATTAACACTGACTAAATATTGCTCTAAGTCAGGGGTTTTCAAAGTGTGATCTGGAGACTCTAAACACTTTCAGTGGGTCTGAGAAGTCAAAATGATTTTCATAGTAAACTAAGATACTATTTGCCTTTTTCTCTCTCATCCTCCCATGAATGTTTAGAGAAAAATTTTAAGTGACATATGATATTGCAAAAGGCTGAAAAAAGAAACACATGAAAATACAGCTATGTTCTATTAGCCCACCCAGTCTTTTTAAAAGTAATTTTTTTTTTTAATTGTAAAACAATGCCACTCTTCTCACCGATTTTTTGTTTTGGAAATTTATATTTTTATAAATATATATTATTTATGTTAACATGTGATGAATTTTTATTGTTTTAAAATGAATAAATATCTTTAAACATTCTAACATAAGTTCTAAATCAATAAATATTGATAATAAGTATAATTTCATTTGAAAAATTCTTTGGGCTCTTGAATAATTTTTAAGAGCATAAACAAGTTCTGAGACCCAAAAGTTTGAGAACCACTGCTTAAGTGATAGACAAAGCCACAAGGATAATTTCAGAATTAAAAGTTGTTTCGTAACTAGCAACATTTGTGTGCTTTGATAGTGCAGCTCATATATTATGAAAATTCAGTATTATACAGTCAGCATTTATACCCAAATTAATTCAGACAGAAACATTTAAATATTGCAGAATGTGAGAGCACCAAATCAATGCACATTTTAGAATTTGCTTTATAATAAATTAAAGAAAAGATTGAAAAAGCAGAACCCCAGTTCCCATTGCTGTAGCTTTCAGTAACAGAAATGGCTTTGTCTTTTTTTTTAATGAGATGAACCAAGCAAAAAGAGATTAACCCTCAAATTCTAGGTATCATTCTCATCACTTTTAGGTCTTTTTTGTTCTGGAATTTGGAAGAACACCATTATGAACCAGGGCAGGAAAAATAATTTTATTCAGCTGGGATTTATACTATTTTGCAAAATATGCTTAATCTAAATTAGGTTTGCTAATCTCAGCCTCTTGGCTTTCGAACTGAGCATCCATCCTGTGGACATCACAGACTCTGTATATCCAACTGCACAGTGCACCTCCAGCGTCCACTCAACATGCCATTCATTAACTTGTGTCACCTTCTACATTCAAATGAGTCTGAATGAATGTATTTTCTCAACTTGGCCTGTAGGGCCTTTCTCCGCCTTCTCAGCTCATCTACCTCAGAGTCCTTGAAGGAGCTACTGAACTGCCAGGTTTGCTGTGAAGTTTTCACCCATTCCCAAAGCCAATGTAAACAACTCTCTCTACTGCATTTGCTGGTCTTATATGAAGTTCCACAGTCTGTCGTGAACTCTAGTCAGTTATGTACATGTTTGTCTCTTTATCCATGCAAAGTTTCATAAAGTTTAGAAACTATGCCTCTTTAATGCACCACCACCTTAGCACAAAGCCTTGCACAAAGTAGATGCAATTAAATTGCCCTGGGACTTTAGAATAGTAGTAATAATACCAATCAAATGTTACAAATGTAGAGCTTCATTCACATTGCAGAACAAGATTACTCTTGAATGACAACTTAGAATAAATATTTAGGGGAAGCTGGGATGGCTCAGCGAATTGAGCGCTTGTTTTGCAGCCTAGAGAACAGGGATAAAGTCCTGGTCCCCACCTGTGTGGACCCAGATGCTAACTGGGGTGTGCTTCCCATGCGGGAGGCCCCCAGCCCAGTCTCTGCCCTATGAGGCCCCCACCCACCTGTGTGGAATGAAACCACATTGAAAACTGATGATGTACAACTCTAGAGACTGCTCTGGGCCCTCCCCCTTCTCTCTGTCTCTCTGTCTCTGTCTTCTGTCTCTGTCAAAAACAATAAAATAAATATTTTAAAAAAAGAATAAATGTTTAATGAAGTAAAATTAAATATTTTTAGGTAAATTTATTAGAGACAGTATGTTCTCACTTAGCTATATAAGTGATAGCTGGCTCATATGTAAACCTGTAAGTTAAATATGCCACAGGTAGAAGCCATTTTATGCTAAGATATAAAAGTCATAAGAATTCAAAAGAAAGCATTAATAAAAAGTATATGTAAGAGCTTTGGAGTTTAAATTGGGTATCTCTTAGCTTGTATCAAATTATATATATCCACAAATTTAGATTCTTAATATAATATGACTCTGTGAGGAAAAGACAGCATTCATAACAGTATAAAAAAATATTTCATCATAATTTACTATTATTATTCAACATGTTGGCATTTTATTTATTGTGATTATATATAACTAATGCATTACATGATTTATAAAATAGGTAAACACTCTACCAGTGTAATATTTATTACATATTATACATAAACATATTATAATATATATATAATATTACATAATACATTATATATTATATTTGTTATATATTACACTGAAATGTTTCATTTTTATAAATATATATTATTTATGTTAACATGGGTGTCCTTGTCTGCCCCCCACAATCGCTCAGCCACCCCTTGTCAATACCTTTGGAGAGGACTATCAGTGAATGTGTAGATCTCAAGGCCACTCTAGTACCGGGGAGCAATATTAGAATGTCTGCTTGGAAGAACGAGAAACCTGGAGGATTGCTGAGGTTGACAGCTGGAGTAGGGGCTCATGAAGACACTCAGTGCTGGAAAAAGCCACCTATTGCAACTAGAGCACATAGGACAGGAAATTAGTAGCCATGGCCACTCCAAGCTGAGTTTCTTGACCTTTGACCCCAGATCATTTAAATTTGTCCACCTGGAGCCGGAAGGGGTCACTTGGTGGGAGGTAGAGGTGAGCGAGCTCAGGGGTCTGCTCTGTGGGATGGGGTCAAAGTACGGATTCCGGACTTTCTACTTTTCCTTGTGACTGTTCATCTTCCTTCCAGTTTTTCATCAAAGCTGACCTGTTGCTGTTTTCTCTGGACCAGGCAAAATGCTAAAACTTACAGCCCTGTTCTCTATTCGACAAACAATTTTATTGGGTACGTCCTCATGCCAGACGTTGTGCTGGGGATTAAAGTTTTTACTTCCAAGGTTCTGTTTCATTAATTACTATTCTCTGAAGGCAGCCTACTTTTCCTCTCCTTGGTGGTTAGCTGGATTAGATGGGCTAATGAGGCAAAGTTTTAGGTTAACCCTGTAGAAGTCAGTTAGATTTAATCAACTTTGTTAACAAGAATTATGTCTCTAATCCTATCCAGTCATCTCAAAAATATGCTATGAGTCAGTGGAGAGTATGAATGAGTCACACCATCTATCACACCATTAGAAAAACCGAAAACTTCACGCTCTGGGTGTTAGGGAGAAACGGCAGCATCTTTGTAAGTGAAGGGCAGGATGTCACATGGTATCAAATACTTGTAATCTTCTCGAAGCAATCTTTTACATTTTTATATATATGTGTGTGCTTCCGTACATATATAAACATATGCATATTGTATATATACATACACACATACATATTTAACTATATATACAACATATATAGAAAAGATTTAATTTTCCTTTAGGTCTTTCAATAATAAGCTAAGCAGGCAGGGATTATAAATTTCTCAATCCTAGAATGTTATTTTTAAATATTTATTTTTATTGTTTTTGACAGAGAGAGAGAGAGGTACAGGGACAGAGACAGAGAGAAGGGGGAGGGCCCAGAACAGTCTTCATGGTTGCACATGGTTTTTCCACATAGTTTCATTCCACAGGTAGGTGCGGGGCTGCACAGGGCAGGAACTGGGCCGGGGTCTCACCTGGTGAGAACCGAACTGGGGGCACTCCCCAGTTCAGCATATGGGTCCACTCGGGCTGGGGCCAGGATTCAATCCTCAGTCCCCAGGGCTGCAAAGTGAGCACTTAGCCCACTGAGCCATCCCGGCTTCCCAAATGTTATTTTTATAAGGATGTTTTTCTGTAATAAAAGCAGAGCAGAGGAGCTACAAAGGGAAGTCCTCGTGTTATTCATTGCCCCCTAAGTTTTCATTGCTATGGCAGGTTGTACTTCTCAAAGATGGCCATAAAAATATCTCTCAGCCTACATTCCTTCTGCAGTATAGGCTTGCCACTCCAATATCAAAAACTGGTGTGTCTGTCCTAGTACCCCATTTGGTCTAAGTGGGCACTATGACTACTTAGACCAGTCAAACATGACAAGACAAACACTGGGACATTTGTGGGTTTATCCCTGAACTCACCTGGCAGCCCCTGCTCTCTATCTCTTAGAAGCCATGTAAGAAGTGCTACTACTATGAGACCACCATGGGATAAGAAAGCCAAACCACATGGAGAGGCCCTGGATAATGAGATGCCACATTAAGAGACAGAGAGGGACCAAGCTGTAATGAGTGAAAACACCATCTTGGATGGCCAGTCCAGATAAGCCTTTCAATCACTCCAGCCCCAGCCACCATCTGATCACAAATGCATAAGAAGCTCATGTTAAGAAATGCTCAGATGAGCCTAGTCCACTTGCAGGACCTTGAGAGATAATAATTATAACTTGCTTTAACCACTAAGTTTTTGGGTTTGGTGCACAGCAATACATTGAAACAACTGCTTTCACTTATACCAAAAATTTTTCCTTCAAGTTCTGAGACAAGAGACCCCAATCTTGTCTCTCTACCTTGTCTTGGTATTTTTCTTATGTATATAACACATATTCAGGTAATCTATTAGGAAAAATGTAACAAAGTGTGAAAAAAGTTTGGTGTTAGTATTGTACATGGTATCTACAATATTGGATTTGGTAATAATAATAACTTATACTTTAAAAATTGATGGAAGAAATATTAATAACAAGATATGCAGATATCATTGTTTTACTGACAGCAAGTAGCAATGATTTGAAATTACTTCTGATGAAAGTGAAAGAAGAAAGTGCCAAAGCAGGCTGGCATTTGAACATCAAGAAGACAAAAATCATGACCAAAGAAGAAATGTACAACTCTAGCATAGACAGTGAAGACACTGGAATTGTTAAAGATTTTGTTTACCTTGCTTCCATCATCAGTTCAAATAGACACTGTAGCCAAGCAGTCAAGAGGAGGCTGAGACTCAGAGGGCAGCAATGGAAGAATCAGGAAAGATTACCAAGATCAAATATGTGTCATTGGAGACTAAGGCTAACACCATCCATACGCTCATATTCTCAATTGCTATTGATGGATGTGAAAGCTGAACAGTAAAGAAGGCTGATTTAAAAAAAAAATTATTTATTTGAAATATGATGCTGGAAGAGAGTTGTACAGATACCCTGGATCGCTGGAAAAATGGGCCCTAGAGCTAATTAAACCTGGAACATCCCTGAAAACAAAAGTGGCAAAACCGAAACTGTCCTACTTCATGCACATCGTGAGAAGGCAGGGTTCTTTGGAAAAAACAATAATACTGAGAAACTGGAAGGCAAGAGAAAAAGAAAAAGACCAAAGAGATGGATTAACTCCACAAAAGAAGCCATAGGCATACGTCCCCAGGAGTTGAGCAGGACTTTTGAGAACAGGACACTGGATACCACACACTCATAGAGTCACCAGGAGTCAGAGCTGACTCAATGGCATGTAACACACACATACAATACTTTAAAATAACTCCTATCATTAATTGAGCATTTGTATGTACTAGATATTCTTTTGGGCACCTTGAACACTCAATATATTTAAAACTCATGACAACTCTGTAAGGTAGTATTCTCATTTTGTCAGATAAAGAAATTATAGCGGTGAAGTAACCTATATATAGTCATTACTTGTATCACTGGCAGAGCCAAGATTTTAGAATGTCTTTGTAATTTCAAACTCCAAGCTCTGAACCACACTTCACTAAGCGCCTTCAAATCCTACTCTTTTTTTTCTACAATGAACTTCTTAAATGATGTTTTCAGATGGCATATTTCTACATATGATACTGACATTTTTTTCTTAGACTAACAATATATGTCAGTTTAAATATAAACTTACCCATATAATTTTTTATTTTACATATTTATCTGACTATAGTTTCTTCAAAACAGACTTTAAAAAACCATTTCATTTGGATAAAGAGGCATTTTATAATGGATCAAGTTATGAGAACTAGTGTCTGATTGGTAGAAAATGAGAAGAGGGGAGAAG
Source organism: Craseonycteris thonglongyai (assembly GCA_004027555.1). Lineage (NCBI taxonomy): Eukaryota > Metazoa > Chordata > Mammalia > Chiroptera > Craseonycteridae > Craseonycteris > Craseonycteris thonglongyai. The sequence continues at coordinate 10,367 of PVKE010038614.1, forward strand.
AATGTTCTTTCACATATATTCCCTTGCTTGATTTCTTTACATTTCTGTGAGGAAAGCATTGTTATGGCATCTATTTCATAGACTAGAAAACTATACTTCAGAGAAGTAGAATAATTTACCAAAGGCACCTAGAAATTAATCTAACCCTAAGATAGTGCCCTTCCACACCTATGTTACCCCTATAGCCTGGAAGAACACAATGAATCCGTCTTTCTTTAGGACATTGATTCACATAAAAATCATGCTGTTACTATTGTGTTTCTAATTTGATTCCTAACACTGCCTTTGATTCTTCCCCCAGGCCAGCCTAAATGTACTTTCTCTCTCTCTCTCTCTCTCTCTCTCTCTCTCTCTCTCTCTCTCTCTCTCTTTTTTTTCTCTGTTTCCATTCTCCCCCACCCAGTATATTAAGGATGCTAGAGCATTTCTATGTTATTGCTCAGTCTGATAAACCAAAGATTACTGGTTTACTTTGAGCAATGTTACAATGAGTAATGGTGAAATGTTACACACCAAAACCAAAATTTGCAAGGAACATAAACTGATAACAAACTACTCTAGGATTCATAATCTATAAAAATGTGAGTTTGCTGCTATGGGTCATGCTGTTCTCAATGAAAATATTAATTGGTTTCTGTACATTTTCTCTTTGTGAAAGCAGATTATCTTGATATATCTTTGAACAAGATGACTATGATCTTCTAATTTTAGTGTTTCTATTTCCTAGCTCTCACTTTGAGTTTTCATGTAAATTTGAGTCCCACATTACAAAGAAATGTACAATGAAACTGTGAATCTGTTCTGGAGCATTATTAATTGCTTTTCTAATGGTGTTCACTTGTTACTCTTTTCAGCAGGAAATGGTAAGAAATATGACTCAAAATTTTAACAACTCTGTTACTGCAGAAAAAAAAGTAATTAAACCCAAAGTTAAAGTTGAAATGAAAACACAAACTTCTCATAAATTGTGATTGTTCTTATCTTTTTAAAATAATTCAAGAGAATAGGAAAATATTACAATGCAATTTAGGTGACATAATTTGAGTAATTGAATTGGTAAAGTCAAGTAAATATTGAAAAAACATCTTTAGAATCTTAAAAAGAATCCTCTGTTCTAATATAAAATATCTTACTTTTGAGTGGGAAAAGGACTGTGGAGCTTAGGAGACAAAAGTTCTTATGAAGATGAAATAAAGGTTCTGTATTCCAAGGGACCTACCGGTACATAGTGTCAGCCCACAATTCTTCTATGTGCCTAAATCCTATTCGTCAATACTAATCAGAAAGTACAAAAGAGCACTTTTCTTTTTTAGTCTTAATTTTACAACCAGCTGCCATTTTAACTACCACTGATGCAAATATCACTAAGGTTAACAAGAGTTTCTTGAAATTCTCAATGGAATAAACCAATTAGATTTGGACAAGTGATTTAGAATTGCAAGGTATGAAAGAAGAAATTGGAAATAATGTGGTTCAAGAGATTTCTGTGTTAATATTCAAGTCTACATGAGAACATCCATTCAAAAGATATCAGGAACTATGGTCATTCCGCTAAATAGGTGAGCTGCTCCATCAGCAGGCAGCTTAAAGATACAGTTATGCACCATTGAAAAGCTGATGAGAAAACAATATCAGCACCTTACATAATGTCTACCTACCCTCTGCCTGACCCCTGGAAGTCGCTCACATCCAATATTTCCTGAGGAAAATCAAGACACTGACAGACACTAAAGCATCTCAGCAGGAGGCATTTAGATTCTGGTGACTGTTAGATAACATCTTAGCCTGTGCTCACAGACCACAGTTTTACAGACTTCCTTCCAATTCAATCATGAGTGTGCTGAAAGAGAGTGTGTAAATGCTTGTCCTTCCTCCTACTAACGTTTACACACAGCTCCCCTATACTCTCAAATATTTTACTCCTCACTCAATTAAAATCCCCAGAATTATTTCATTTTATATTACCTTCCTCTGGACTTTTTTGCAGGATGCGTTCAGGGCAGTTGATTGTGGATCACAAGATTTGTCTTGTGATTTCTCAGTGACTGCAGTTAATAAACTCCTCACCTGCTTTTATACCAGTGGAATAATAAAAACTACATGTTCCCATCTGCATCTAAGCCGAGGGATCAACAGTAAATTCCATCCAATGATTGAATGGTACTTCATGTAATTACCATGACATCAATTTGATCTTATCTTATTTCAACCCTTAGATCATTTTTTGTTTTGAGCCATTTTCAGGCAGTGATGACCACAAGGTCAGCCTATGAAATGAGAGAACACCATCATTTTCTATGTAATTTTATCAAGACTTGGACACAACATCCTGAAAGTTGACACTTTCCTATAAACAAGACCCTATGAGTTTCACATTTAATTAGCTAAATACCTGTTGTTTACTTAAAACAGGAGAAGAGCTGTACATTTCAGGTAATAGATACAGAGCCCTGCCAGGCTTACAACATTATTCCAGTAGGAAAGAGAAAAATAAACACATGTCTATTTAGAATTTTCTAAAATTAATGTATTTAATAAGGATGCATGGGGAAGGTATGAGGCAGTTCTGAGGACTGATTAGATCTCAATATTTGTTCCTTTTTCCTCATTTCACTTTCATAAAGCTCAGTTTCTTCCTAAACAGAACATACACATGGCATGACTTGCCAACTTCAGGACACAACTCCAAGATTCCCAGCACAGTGTCTCTCTAAAACTCAGGGAGCCACTCAGGCTATAGCTGTGGCGACTTTGATCCACACAGTGAATATGATCCTGAAAAGGTTCCTATCTCCATCTACTCTGCTCCGTGTCATTTCTGTAGGGATGGGTTTAGATACAAACTATCAACAATTTCTCCAAGAGAGAGCTCAGAAGATTCTTATGGTACAGAATCAACTCTTGTTTGACACAAAGAAACTGACCAGAGAAAGCAAAGTTGTTCTGTGATTTATTATCTGTGATAAACTGATTTGCTTCAGTTCTTGCACCTTTTCAGATTTTCATTACCTCCTTCCCATGGATTCTCCCAGTATCTACTCTATCTAGTCACTATTTCCTGGTGACAATTGATGTCACCATTACTCATGAATTTCTATCATTTAAATCTCAAAGGACTGGCAGTATATAATATTTTCAAAGTAGCACACTTACCTTCGAACTTTGGAGCCTTTATAAATTCAAGGTAGGGACACCTTTCAAGTCTAATGAAAAAATTCCCTTTCCTCCCCTGCCTTCCTTTAAGGCATATCACTCTCCTTTATTCTCTCCCCTCCACTGGTCCTTTCAATCCTCTTTTCGTTTTTATCTGGATGACTAAATAGGAATGATGTTTCTTGTGTGCTGTCATTAAATTATTTTCCTTTGGCTTATGATTTAGTAATGGGCTTTATTTTTATTTCATGTTTCTATATAAGAATTCGGAACATTAGGACAGTCACATGAACATTTTTATAGCATTTTTAAAGTTTACAGTGTTTTTGTATTATTTTTTTAGATTTATTTTATTGGCTTTTTTTTGACAGAGAAAGAGAGAGACAGACAGAGACAGACAAAGAGAAGTGGGAGGACCCAGAATAGTCTCCACAGTTGACAGCATTAGTTTTCCACATAGTTTCATTCCACAGTTGGGCCCAAGGCTGTGCAGGGCAGGAACTGAGCTGGGAGCCTCCCTCACAGGCCCGGCAAGAACTGAACTGGGGGCACACCCCATTGCAGCATATGGGTCTGCATGGGCCAGGGCCAGGATTCGATCCTTGGGCTCCAGGGCTACAAAGTGAGCACTTAACCCACTGAGCCATCCAGCTTCCCCTTTTATATATATATTTTTTAATAAATGTGATATGGCAAAATAAATAAATTATACAAAGGTGTTGTCAGAACAACCTCTTTCATACATGACCTCTCCCACTCCCCAAACTCCCAATTTCCCTACTTTGGGGGTGATGTTTCTAGTTTCTTATGCACATATCCTATATATATGTAAGTTATACATAATTTCTACCATCATCCAAACTCTTCTTAAAATGATGAACAGAATACAAAAATTGATGAAACTGCATTTGTGCTCATAGTTTAGAGAAAATTTCTTTCTGTTAATATAGTATAAATTATACTTCTCTATACTTCTTAAAATGGCATGTATTACTTCTAATTATAATTGGGGAACATGGTTTTTAGTTAATTGGGGAAATATTTTTAATTATAATTAAGTATTATTATCAAAATAAGATTTATTGTTTGAGAAAAGGTGAGCGAGACAGAAGGGGGAGGGCCCAGAGCAGTCTCCATAGTTCTACATCATTAGTTGTGACATTGTTTCATTTCTCACAGGTACATGTGAGGAATGGGAGTGGGAACCAAACTGGGGGCCTCCCACATGGGAGGTGGGAACCTTCGGCTCCACTTTGGTGGACCTCACAGTCGCAAGGCAAATGCTCAATCTTTTGAGCTATCCCGGCATCCCCAATGCTTGCGTGTATTTTTGACAGTTTTAGTTCATGCCTAACACTCTCTTTTCCCTCACCTTGAATAGATGGTAGAGCTGGTGGGTGAGAGATCTCAAACATCCCTCATTCATTTACAGTTACGCCCAGATGCTAAACTTTGGAGTGCCCAACACCAGGAAGGTAGGCTGGTTGAGGACACTGAGATGCAGGGCAAATAGTCAACGTTACTCTACAGAGGGTATGTCAGGAGCATCTTTGCATAGCAGTATGAGACACTGAAGTACATGCCAGCTATAGGTACTAACTGCCTGAATTTTTCCTGATGACGTTTTGTCATCTACACACTGAATTTTTAAAAAATAACCACCTTTGCAAATGTTTCATATGCTTACTTGATTTGTTTTATTAAACACACTTTGATCTTTTTACTCACCAGGTATGATTATCACAAACATTATGCTGTAATCAGAAGAAAACCTGTGGTACGTAAAATCTGTGCTTTTTTTTTTTTTTTTTTTTTTTTTTTTTTTTTTTTTTTTTTTTTTTTTTTTTT
>PVKE010038615.1:0-15368 GCA_004027555.1 Craseonycteris thonglongyai
GTGTTGGTGTTTGTGTGTGTGTGTGTGTGTGTGTGTGTGTGTGTGTGTGTGTGTGTGTGTGTGTTTTGTTGTTGTTGTTGATTTGTATGAGTTCTTTATAGATTTTAGATTGCTAGCTACTTATCAGAGACATTGTTTGCAAATATTTTCTCCCAATTGGTTGGTTGCCTCTTTGCTTTGTTGATAGTTTCCTTTGCTTGCAGAAACTTTTTAGTTTGATAAAGTCACATTCATTTATTTTTGCTTTTACTTCCCTTGCCTTTGAGGTCAGGTTCATAAAGTCCTCCTGAACCCAAGGTTTGTAAGTTTAATACTGATGTTTTCTTCTGCACAATTTATTGTTTCAGTTTATGTGAAGGTCTTTAATACACTTTGAGTTAATTTTGGTATATGGTGACAGATCGAAGTTCAGGTTCATTCTTTTGCATGTGGTTTTCCAATTTTCCCAGCACCTTTTACCGAAAATGCTATAGATTTTTGTACAATGGCTTTGTATCCTGCAGCATTACTATATGCATTTATTATTTCTAAAAGTTTTCTGGTGGAGTCTTTAGGGTTTTCTATATAAAGGATCATGTCATCTCCAAAAAGCGACATTTTAACTTCTTCACTTCCAATTTGGATGCCTTTTATTTCTTTCTCCTGCCAAATGGTGGTGCCTAGAACTCCCAACACTATGTTGAATAGCAGTGGTGACAGGGGACATTCCTGTCTTGTTCCTGAATTTTAGAAGAAAAGGTTTCAGTTTTTCCCCATTTAATATGACATTTGCTGAGGGTTTGCCATATATGGCCTTTATTTTTTTCTTCTCTACCCATTTTATTAAGTGTTTTGATCAAAAATGGATGTTGTATCTTGTCAAATGTTTTTGTGCATTAATTGATATAATCATATGGTTTTTATCTTTAATTTTGTTTATGTGGTGTTTCTCATTGATCAATTTGCATATACTGAACTATCTTTGTGCCCCTGGAATGAATCCCACTTGATTGTGATGAATAATCTTTTTAATGCATTGTTGTATTCTATTTGATAGTATTTTGTTTTGGATTTTTGCATCAGTGTTCATCAGACGTATTGGTCTATAGTTTTCTTTTTCTGTGATGCCCTTCCCAGACTTTGGTATTAGGGTAATGTGGGCCTTGCAAAATGAGTTGGGAAGTATTGCCTATTCAATTTTTTTGGAAAAGTTTGAGGAGGATAGCTGTTTGTTCCTCTTTTAATGCCTGGTAAAACTCATTAGTGAGACAGTCTGATTCTGGATTCTTGCTTTTGGGTAGGATGTGGATGATTGTTTCAATTTCCTTACTGTTGATTGTTCTATTTAGATTATTTAGTTCTTCTTGATTCAGTCTAGGTATACTCTGTGTTTCTAGAAACTTGTCCATTTCTTCTAGGTTGCAAAATTTGGTGGCATATAGTCTTTCATAAGTATTCTTGTATGATCCTTTGTATTTCTGTGGTATCAGTTGTAATATCCCTTCTTTCATTTCTAATTTGTATTATTTGTGTCTTTTCTTATTTTTACTTCGTGAGTGCTAGCCAGGGGTTTGTCAATTTTATTAATTTTTTCAAAGAAACAGTAGTTTGTTTTGTTAATATTTTCTGTGGTTTTTCTGTTCTCTATTACATTCAGTTCAGCTCCAACTTTTTTTTTTTTTAAGATTTATTTTACTGATTTTTGACAGAGAGAAACAGAGACAGAGAGAAGGGGGAGGGCCCAGAGCAGTCTCCATAGTTGACATTAGTGTTCCATATAGTTTCACTCCACAGGCAGGCACAGGGCTGAGCAGGGCATGTGGGTCCGCATGGGCCGGGGCCGGGACTCGATCCTCGGTCCCCGGGGCTTCAAAGCGAGCGCTTAACCCGCTGAGCCATTCCAGCTTTCCCATAGCTCCAACTTTTATTATTTTTTTCCTTCTGCTGACTTTGGGTGTTTTTTGTTGATCTTTTTCTAGTTCTTTAACATGTGATATTAGTTTGTTTACTTGTGATTCTTACAAAAGATTTATTTCATTGTTTTTGAGAGAGAGAAGGGGGGGGGGCACAAAGCAGTCTCCATAGTTGTATGTCATCAGATTTTGACAGTTTCATTCCACTGGTGGGGGCAGGGCCACACAGGATGGGAACCAGGCAGGCGGACTCCCACATGAGATCCACTCCCTGGGCAGGAACCAAACTGGGGACCTCCCACATGGGAACCTCACCCCAGCGAGAACTGAACTGTGGTGGGAAGCGTATCCCAGTTCAGCATATGGATCCCCACTGACCAGGGCCAGGACTTAATCCTCGGACCCCAGGGCTGTAATGCAAGTGCTCAACCTGCTGAGCCATCCTGACTTACTCTACTTGTGATTTTTCATGTTTCTGGAGATAGGCCTGTAGTGATATAAATTTCCCTCTTATTGCTGCTTTCACTGCATCCCAGTAAGTTTGATATGTTGTGTTTTCATTGTCATTCTTTTCTATGTATTTTTTAAAGATTTATTTTTATTGTTTTTGACAGAGAGAGAGAGAGAGATACAGAGACAGAGACAGAGAGAAAGGGGAGGGCTCAGAACAGTTTCCATAGTTGTACATCATTGGTTTTTCCACATAGTTTCATTCCACAGGTGGGCACAGGGGCTGCACAGGGCAGGAACTGGGCCGGGGTCTCACCTTGGTGAAAACCGAACTGGGGGCTGTCCCCATTTCAGCATATGGGTCTGCACTGGCCAGGGCCAGGATTTGATCCTCGGTCCCCGGGGGTGCAAAGAGAGCACTTAACCCTCTGAGCCATCCTGGCTTCCTCTGTTTCCAGGTATTTTAAATCTCTTTTATTTCTTCTTTGATCCAGTCATTTTTTAATAACATGTTGTTCAGTCTCCATGTATATGTATGTGGTTTTTCTTGCTTTATTTTTGTAGTTGATCTCCAATTTCAAAGTTTGTGGTCAGAGAATACACTTGATATGATTTAATTATTTTTCTTTTTTTTTAAGATTTATTTTTATTGCTTTTGACAAAGAGAAAGATACAGACAGAGAGAAGGGGGAGTGCCCAGAGCAGTCTCCATAGCTGCATGTCATTAGTTCTCTACATAGTTTTATTTCACAGGTGGGCATGAGGCCTCGCAAGGCAGGAACTGGCTGGGGGCCTCCCACATGGGAGGCCCAGTCCTGCGAGATGGGAATCTCCAATATGGGAAGCATGCCTGGGTTGGGAGCTGAACCGGGAACCTCCCACATAGGAGGCTCACCCCAGTAATAACTGAACGGGAGGTACACCCCAGTTCAGCATATGGGTCTACACAGGCCGGGGCAAGGATTTGATTATCAGTCCCCAGGGCTACAAGACAAGTGCTCAACCCGCTGAGCCATCCCAGCATCCCCATCAATTTTCTTAATTTATTGAGGCTAGCTTTGTGTCCCACCATGTGGTCAATCCTTCAGAATTTTTCATGTGCACTAGAAAAGGATGTATAGTCATGTATTGTAGTATGAAGTGTCCTATAAATGTCAGCTATTTCCAATTGCTGTAATGTATCATTTAAAGCTGCTATTTTCTTATTTATTTTCTGTTTGGATGATCTGTGCATGGCTGTCAGTGGAGTATTTAGGTTCCCAAATATAAATTAGTTGTGTTTTTGTCATTTTCTGCTTTTAGTTCTGTTAGTAGTTGCTTTGTAAATTTTGGTGCCTCTTGATTAGGGACATATGTATTAGTAAATGTTATGTCTTCTTGTTGTGTTGTCCCCTTTATCATTATAAAATGTCCATCTTTGTCTCTTATCTTTTTGATTGTGAAGTCTGTTTCATCAGATATCAGTATGGCTACACCTGCTTTTCTCTGGATGCCATTTGCTTGGAGTATTGTTTTCCACCCTTTCACTTTGAGTCTGTATTTATCCTTGTGACTGAGATGTATCTCGTGGAGGCAGCATTAAGTTTGGTTTTGTTTTTTAATCCAGTTTCCTACTCTGTGTCTTTTTATTGGTGAGTTCAGTCTATTTACATTTAGGGTGATGATTGATATATGAGGATTTTCTGTAGCCATTTCATCTCTTATTTTCTGGTAGCTCTTTTGTTTTTATTGCTTCTTTGCTTATTTTATTTCTATCAATTATTTTAGTTTGATGGTATTTATGATAATTTTTCTTTTGATATGTTTCCCAGTTCTGAATTCTTTTTGAGTGATTACCATGAAGTTTATGTAAAAGAAACTTTCATATATTCAGTGGTTCCTTTTCTTAAGGATGCTTTTTAATCTTCATTCTCTTTGGATGTTTAAACCTTTACTTTCTCCCCTTTTATATTTTTGTTGTTTCAGTTTATCCCTATTTATTTTTATTTTTACTTTTATTTTCATGTCCAATAGCCTCCTTCAGTATTTCTTGAAATGCTAGCCTCATACTGGAGAATTCCCTCAGCTTCTGTATGTGTGTAAAGGTCTTTATTCCTCCTTCACAGCTAAAGGATAACTAACTTTGCTGAGTAGATTAATTTTGGCTGGTAATTTTTCTCCTTCAATATTTTGAATACTTGATTTCACTCCCTCCTGGTTTATAGAGTTTCTGTTGAGAAATCTGATGATAGTCTGATGGGCTTTCCTTTATAGGTTATGGTGTTCTTTTTTCTGGCTGCCTTGAGAATTCTTTTTTTGTCTTTCACCTTTGACATCTTTAGTTTAATGTGCCTTAGAGAGGGTCTGCTAGGATTCAAATAGCTAGTGATCCTGTTTCCTTCTTGAATTTGAGGTTCTAGTTCTTGTCATAGATTTAGGAAGTTCTCATCTACTATTTGTCTGAGCAAATTCTCTGTGCCTATCCCATCCTCTGCTTTCTCCAGAATACCTATTATTCTTTCTAATGGAGTCAGACAGTTTTTGTAGATATCTTTCATTTATTTTAACTCTTAGGTCTTTCTTTTTTTCTTTCTGTGACATTTCCAAATTTCTGTCATCAGTTTCACTACTTCTTTCCTCCATCTGGTTAGCTCTGCTTCCTGTGCTAGCTATTTCATTTTTCAATTCTTTTATTGTGTTGTTTACCTTTAGAATTTCTATTTGTTTCTTTCTTATAATTTCAATTTTTTTTTTCTGAGATCATTTGTTGCCCTCTGTGTTTTCCACCAATTATTTTTTTAAGGATTTATTTTTTTTATTGTTGACAGAGAGAGACAGAGACAGAGAGAAGGGGGAGGGCCCAGAACAGTTTCCATAGTTGCACATCGTTGGTTTTTCCATGTAGTTTTATTCCACAGGTGGGTGCGGGGCTGCACAGGGCAGGAACTTGGCCGGGGTCTCACCCTGGTGAGAACTGAACTGGGGGCACTCCCCAGTTCAGCATATGGGTCCACACAGGCCAGGGCCAGGATTCGATCCTCCGTCCCCAGGGCTGCAAAGTGAGCGCTTAAGCCGTTGAGCCATCCCTGCTTCCCCTGCTGCCAATTTTTGTTGTTGTTGTTGTTTTGTTTGTTTTGTTTTGTTTTGTTTTGTTTCTCTTTTAGTGTTTTCATAATTGCAGTCTTGAATTCTGTGTCATTTAACTCATATATTTCCATGTCTTCAAGTTCTTTTTCTGGAGATTTTTTATTTTCTTTCTCAGCAACTTTGTTTACGTGGGTGCTCACTGCTGTTGGAGTGTTTCTCTTCATGGGCATAAGGACTTCTCCTGGTAAATGTGAAGAGATCTTTCTTTCACCTCCTAGCTGTTGTTGTTGTAGTGTCTTATAATATTTTCTCTTGGTTATTTGGTTTTCTCCCAGTGAGAGACTTCCTAGAAGGTGGGCTTCTCTTTGACTCAGTCGCCTTGGTCTCTGTGCCTCCTATTTAGGAAGGTATGGTGGGCAATGGTATTCTATGCCGCCGAGATCCCACTGCTGTCAGAAGCTGCCACACCTGTGCTTCATAGTTCCCTGGATCCCTCCACCATATTCAGCTTGAAGGGTGGGGGCGGTGTTTGTTGGAAAACGCACAGGTCTGTTTGCCTCACAGGGTAATGACTGCCGGCAGCAGCTGACTGAATGCAGGCTCTGAGCTGAGCTAGGATGGGAGCCTTGGGAGAGAACAAGGATGGAGACATATTCTGTGTCTAAGGCCGTGTGGTGCTCTTCCTGGGGCCCTACCTCATTGAGAACCACTCTGTGCTACAGCCACCAGTGTGCTCCTGCTGCCGGCACTCCAGAATGCATTTTAGCTGCCTGTTTTTTGCTCTGGTCACCAGCCTTACACCCCATAGGCCCTGCAAGTCAGCCACCTGACCCATGCTCCAGCAGCCAGATCCATGCTTCAGTCACCTGCACTTATCTCTAGCTGCTGCCTGTGCCTCTCTCTGACCTCCTGTACTATACTGTCACTGCCCACGCCATGCTATTGCTGCCTGTACCCCACACACACACGCCCCCACTCCTTCCATAGCATCTCACTACAACCAACTGCACTCACTTCTGTTGTCTGCCCCATGTTCTGGCTGCCTGTGCTTGCACTTTTGTTTGTTCTAGGCTTCCAACCCCACAGAGTCATTCTGCAGCTCAATCCTTGCCCCCATGCTCCCACCCCAGGCTCTCTGCCAGTCTGCGGGTTAGCTTCCAGGTCAGCTTCCAGGTCCTTCACTAGGCAGGTCTCCAGGTTGCGCTCTGCAGCATGTCTGTACTGCTTTCTTTCTTTCTCTCTTCACTCGCCTCCCTTTCTCTGGTTTTAGATATCTTCTTGCAAATGTGGGTCTCTCAGCTCAGACTTTGTATTGCTAAGGGATTCTCTGGTTGGGTTTTAGTTGCTCAATTTGTTTTTATTTCCAGGAGAGGTTTCAAGAGCTCCTCTCACTCTACCATCTTCATGACATCTCTATTTCTTTACTTTATATTTATTGTATTTACAAACGGTAATTTTGGTCTGTTTCATTTTTTTTCCATGCAGTATCCCCACCACCTAGAATAATGCCCAACAATTAATAGAGTCTTAATAAATATTTTTGAATGTTTTTTTGTACATGTTTGGAGGTATCCTTGTTTTCTGGCATTTTTTTTTAAATATCTAATACCATATTTATTTAAGTTTCTGTTGGAATACAGTAACCTCATAAGTTCCTCTTATTCTTTCCACTGCTAGTGACAAAATTTTTGAAACTTGAAGGATATTAGAACTATTACAGGAGTAGTTATTTTTGCTCCAAGGTAAGCTGAGGGTCTAGAGAGAATGAACTATTGACCTTAAGGAAAAGCAAAAAATTCTACCAAGAGAGCCTTCCTTCAGGAGTAGTAGGCTTTCATTGCCTTATGTTTTTTAACCTTGAGGTTCTATTTCCTCATATATGAAAATAAGACTAACAGTATCCTTTTCATGATTCGTATATGTATGTAAGTGGTTGTGCTTTATTCATTTATCTTTTCTCCTTCCCTGCTCTTCTACTAATTAACACAACTTAAGGTCTTATTTATACGTATTAATAAGTTCTTAGATATTTTAATCAAATTTTCTTACCAAAATAGTTGAAGTAGGTGAACATAAGTAAACAAAAAGTATATGGAATTATTTCTGCTCTAAAAATACTGACAGCTAATATAAGATTAGTGTTTTCCCCTTACAGACCTCATGTATTTCTCTGGCATTAAAATAGAGAGAGTTACTTCACCTGAGTGATCAAGCAAGACCGGTACAAATGAAAGAACATAGGGAGTTTCCAAGCATTAAACTCATGGGTGCTCTTCCTCCTTAATTTTGTCTTCATTTGACATATGCAGATATACCATAAAGGTTTGGGGATTTTGGGGGGGTTCTTGTCAGAAATAAACATGTTCTAAAATGTGCCTATTGAGAGTGCCAATAATGTGTGGATTTTGAAATTCATATTTTAAGTAAAAAAAAATAGTATGATTATTATACTATTCTTATTAGCTAGAATTTTCCCTAACCTTTATGGGGTAAGAATTTAATCTGCTAAAATTGAACTCTAAACTCATTTCCTTAGCAAGCATTATTTATTTCAGCTGGATATTAAGAAGTTAAAAAGAAACTCTGAAAAGCTACACTTCAAATCAATGGAAAAATAACAGATTTTAAAGGTAATGATATTGAAGCTCTCTAGAAAAATAAAACTATTTGATCCCTATTAACAGGCCATATCAAAGATTTGTTAAAGATAAATGTAAACAAGAAAAACATGAAAAAAAAATACTCAATTTTAGTGTGTGTAAGGGATTTTTAATTATTCTAGCAAAGGCTAGAATATGGTGATAGATTTGACAATCCCAAATGTATTAAAAATAATAATAACAACAATAGCTAACATTTAGTGAGCTAAGTATCAAGCATTGTAAGAAATGCTTTATATATGTCAAGTGCCAAAATAGACAAACTCTGCCCTACAACTGCACTGTCTGTAACCCTGGTCTGCATTTCACATTATCTCAGGCAATAGTATCGCCTGTTGTTTTGCCATGGTATAGTAAGTATTACCAGCTTCCCCATCTGCAGAATCTATTTCCTCACTGCTTGCTACTCTGCTGCTTAGCAGATACCACTTATATTAGTTATTATGTTTTTGTTACAGCAACATCTCACAAGATACATATTCTGATAATAATCCTATATTAGGATAAAGGCTAAACAACTAAAATAGAGACCCAAAATGTAATAGCTCAAAAACGATAGATATTAATTATTTATCATGCAATAGTTCAAGGTAGATAGCTAAGTTGTACCTTATGAAATTATTTAGGGACTCAGGTGGCAAGGTAGCTCCACCACTTTGTCTCATCACCAGCTTGGCCAAACCCGCATCATTGACTCATTTGTGTTCTAGACAATGGGTAGAGAAAAGAAAACATGGAAAATACATCTGTTCTCTTAGATCTAGTCCTAAAAGTGGAGTATGTTCAGGCCACATAGTATGTGGCCCTGTTGATAAATTTTTCCTACCCTGTAATATTTTTTGTTACATTAGATATAATTGGATATAACCAGTTCTTTGTAGTCACATGGTATCTCCTTTCCATCATTCTTTACCTTGTACACACAGATGCTTACATTTTTTACCCAGTGCTCATTGAAATGGCAGAGTGTTCAGATGTTCAGTTCAAACAGCATACTATTATTGAATTGTTAACAGCAGAAATAGTTCTTCCAGTTAAAATTCACAGATGAATACAAGTCATTTATGGTGATCAGCGTGTTGATGTGAGTACAGTAAGACACTAGGTAAGGCAGTACAAAAATGGTGAAGTGGGAAAAGCAGATTTGAGTGACAAAACATGAAGTGGAAGACCCAGAATGGCAAGTGATCAGCTTCATCAAGATCTCATTGAAGAACTGATCAGCGGAAATCTTTGCATCAAGCAAAATGAAATTGCTGGTAAATTAGGAATTTCTAAGGAGACAGTGGGATATATTATTTGTGTTCTTGGATTCTGCAAAGTTTGTGCCAGGTGGGTACTGCTCATGCTGTCTAATAAAATGAAGGCTGAAAGAGTTCACATTTCTTGGGAACTGCTGGAATGTTTTGAGAAAGAAGGTGAAAACTTCTTAAAGAAGATTATTACATGTGATGAAATTTGGGTCCATTATTATGACCCTGAGAACAAAAGGCAGTCCATGGAATACCACCATAAGGGATCGCCTCAACTGAAAAAATTCAAAAGGTCATGTTGACTGACTATTTTTTTGTCTGAAAATTTCCCTTTCAATGTGCACTGGGTGAAAAATGCGAGTGTCTGTGTGTGCAAGGTCAAGAATGATGGAGGAAAGATACCATGTGATTACACAGAACTGGTTATATTCAGATATGTCTAATGTAATAAAAAAATATTATAGTGGAGGCAAAATTTATCAGCCCACTCTTATATTATAAAGTACTTAGTGACGTGGCTGATCTAACAGCAGAGGAAGCTCGGAAGTCCAGTCCCACTATGTAGTCTGGAAGAAAGGGGGAACAGATTTGGGTGGACAACAAATGGTTTTCACCATAACCATTATCTGTGCTCCCTCTAAATATTTGATAAGGCAGATGACAACATGAAAGTTAAAATGTTCTTAAAAATCAGTAAGAAAAAGAAAAGGCATTCTAAAAGAAATAAGGAAAAGCACAAATGTAGTAAGAGAAATATACCCTTGTATGTACAGTCAACTAATATTTGACAAGGGAGTCAAAAATACTCAACGGGGAAAGGATAGTCTCTTAAATAAATGATGTTGGGAAAACTGGATAGCTATATGCATAAGTATGGTATTGGACCCCTATCTCGTACTACTCACAATAATTAACTTGAAATGGATAAAATATTTAGCCATAAGACCTGAAACCATTAAACTCCTTGAAGAAAGCATAAAGAAAAAAGTCCTTGTTGGTCTTGGCAGAATTTTTAGATGTGACAACAAAAGCACAAGCAAGGACAACAAAGGCAAATTAGTGGGAATACAACAAACTAAAAAGTTTCTGCACAGCAAAAGAAACAAAATGAAAAGGCAGTTTATGGAATGGGAGAAAATATTTCCAAATCACATATCTGATAAGGAGTTAATATCCAAAATATGTAAAGAACTCATACAACTCATAGCAAGAAAAGAAAAAAAGACAATCTAATTTAAAAATGGGCATGTAACATATTTTTCCAAAGATGACATACAGATGGCAAACAAGTACATGAAAAGATGTTTAACATCACTAATCATCAGAGAAATGCAAATCAAAATCACAATGAGATACCACCTCACACCTGTCAGAATGGCTATCATCAAAAAGATAAAAGATAACAAGTGTTGAAGATGTGGAGAAAAGGGAACCATTGTGCATTGTTGGTCAGAATGTATGTTGAGGTTCCTCAAAAAATTAGAAATATCATATCCACAAGAAATAAAAACAGAATCTCGAAGAGATATATGCACCCCATATTCATTGCAACATTATTCACAACAGGTAAGATATGGAAACAACCTAAGTGTCTGACAATGGATGAATAATGAAAATGTAGTGTGTATACCATATTTTCTGGCATATAAGACGACCGGGTGTATAAGACAACCCCCTAATTTTACAGTTAAAACATAAGTTTAGGCCTATATTCGCTGTATAAGACTACAGCCTCAGAAGTGGGGGGTAGTCTTATACAGCGAATATAGGCCTAAACCTATGTTTTAACTGTAAAATTAGGGGTCATCTTATATGCCCGGTCATCTTATACACCAGAAAATACGGTATGTATATATATAATGGAACATTATTCAGCCATGAGAATGAAGGAAATTCTACCATTTGTGACAACTTAGATGAACTTTAAGGGTATTATGCTAAGTGAAATACGAGGGCTCTCTAGAAAGTATCCAGCCATGTAATATGAAAAATAGAGGCATTATGGCTGGATTTTTTCTGGACAGTCCTCATAAGTCAGACAGAGAAATACAAATACTGTATGATACCACTGATACATGGAATCTAAAAAATCTGAACTCATAGAAACAGAGAATAAAGTGTTGGCCTATGAGTGGTAAAAATGGGGAGTTATTGGTCAAAGGGCACCAGCTTCGTTATAAGATAAATTCTGGGAATCATGTACAGGAAGGTGATTATAGCTAATAATACTGTATTATATACTTGAGAGTTGCTACCAGTAGATCTTAAATATTCTCAACACAAGAAAAATGAGACAGGAGGAAGTGTTAGCTAATACTAATGGTGGTAATCATTTTACAGGAAATAGGAGGTCTGAAAATTAAATTTGCGAACTCATACTATAATAGAAAAAATGCTACATACCATTGCTGAATACCACTATTGTCACCTTTAATGTACTCCCCTTGGGAAGCTTTGCACTGACGCCAGAACCTAGTCCACATCTTCAAAGCAATTTTGGAACTCTTTCTGGAATGGCCATTACAGCTGTCATCATATTACCCTTGGTGTCTTCATTGTCATCAAAATGTCTTCCTTTCAATATTTCCTTCATCATTGGGTAAAGAAAAAAGTCACTGAGGGCCAAGGGGCAATTCCAATACAGTTATTTGTTGACTGAATAAAAACTCCCTCACAGACAGTGCCATGTGAGCTGGTACATTCTCATGATGCAAGAGCCATGAGTTGTTGGCAAAAAGTTCAGGTCATTTCCATTATCTTTTCTTTTCTTTTATTGTTAAATTTAATGGGGTGACATTGGTTGGTAACAATTAGGTAGTTTCCAGATGTACAAGTCCACATCACATCACCCAGGCATCGCATTATGTGCCCACCCCACAGAATCAGGTCCCCCTTCATCACCATATATCTGGTGCCCACTCCCACCTCCCCCCACAACTCTCCCTCCCCCCTTCTCACCATTCTCCAGGTAACCACCACTATTGAGTGTGTCCATAAAGCTGGTGCCCTCTCCCACCTCCCCTCCTTCTCCCCCTCCCCCCTCCTCCCCTTCCCTCGGGCAATCACCAGATATTGAGTGTGTCCATAGGTCTCTGTGTCTTTGTAACTTTCAGTTTTATATTCCACCTATAAGTGAGGTCATACGTTTCGAAATTCTTTCAGTCTGACTTATTTCACTTAATAGGATGGTCTCTAGGTCCATCCATGTTGTCACAAATGACTGTATTTCATCATTTCTTATCGCTGAGTAGTATTCTATTGTGTAAATGTACCACATCTTCTTCATCCAGTCATCTATCAAAGGGCATTTTGGTTGTTTCCATGTTCTGGCCACTGTGAACAGTGCTGTGATGAACAAGCGGGTACAAATATCTTTAAAGATTAAGGTTTTCAGGTTTTTTGGGTAGATGCCCAGTAGAGGGAAGGCTGGGTCATATGGTAATTCCATTCGTAATTTTTTGAGGAATCTCCATACAGCCTTCCATAGTGGTTGTACCAGTATACATTCCCATCAGCAGTGTATGAGGGTTCCTTTTTGTCCACAGCCTCTCCAGCACTTGTTATCCCTTGTCTTGTTGATTATAGCCATTCTAACAGGTATAAGATGGTTCTCATTGTAGTTTTTATTTGCATCTCCCTAATTGTTAGTAAAGTGGAGCATTTTTTCATATATCTGTTGGCCATATGTATGTCTTCATGAGAGTGTCTGTTAAGGTCATCTGCCCATTTTTTAATTGGATTGCTTGTTTTTTTCTGGTTGAGTTGTACAAGTTCTTTGTATATTTTTGATATTAGCCCCTTATCAGAGGCATTGTTTGCAAATATTTTCTCACAGTTGGTTGGTTGCCTCTTTGCTTTGTTAATGGTTTCCTTTGCAGCACAGAAGCTTTTTAGCTTGATAAGGTCCCATTTGTTTATTTGTGCTTTTACTTCCCTTGCCATTGAGGTCAGACTCATAAAGTCCTCCCTGAATCCCAGGTCTGTAAGTTTAGTGCCAATGTTTTCTTCTATTCAATTTATCGTTTCCTTTCTTATTTGGAGGTCTTTAATCCACTTTGAGTTAATTTTGGTATATGGTGAGAGATCGCAGTTTACATTCAGCCTTTTGCATGTGGTTTTCCAATTTTCCCAGCACCATTTACTGAAGAGGCTTTCTTTTCCCCACTGTATATTTTTTGATCCTTTATCAAAAATAATCTGTCCATAAATTTGTGGGTTTATTTCTGGGTTTTCGATTCTGTTCCATTGGTCCGTGGGTCTGTTTTTCTGCCAATACCAAGCTGCTTTGATTACTGAGGCTTTGTAGTACAGATTAAAGTCAGGCAGTGAGATGCCTCCAGCTTTATCCTTCTTTCTTAGGATAGCTTTTGCGATTCATGGTCTTTTGTGCTTCCATACAAATTTGATGATTTTTTAATCTATTTCTTGAAAGAATGACTGTGGGATTTTGATGGGAATGGCATTGAATCTGTATATTGCTTTGAGGAGTATGGCCATTTTAACTATGTTAATTCTTCCAATCCATGAACATGAAATGTCTTTTCATTTCTTTGTATCCTCTTTAATTTCTTTTAAGAGTGTCTTATAGTTTTCGTGTATAAGTCCTTCACATTCTTTGTTAGATTTATTCCTAGATATTTCATTTTTTTGTTTGCAATGGCAAAGGGGATGGATCTTTTCATCTCTCTTTCTGAAGTTTCATTGTTGGCATACAAAAATGCAGTTGATTTGGGACATTGAATCTGTAGCCCGCGACTCTACTGTATTTGTCTATTATTTGTAATAGATTTCTGATAGAGTCTTTAGAGTTTTCTATATACAGGATCATGTCATCTGCAAAGAGTGACAGTTTAACTTCTTCTCTCCCGATTTTAATACCTTTTATTCCCTTGTCTCATTGCTCTGGCTAGAACTTCTAGAACTATGTTGAACAGCAGTGGTGACAGGGAGCATCCCTGTCTTGTTCCTGATTTCAGGAAAATAGGCTTCAGCTTTTCCCCATTCAGTATAATATTTGCTGAGCGTTTTTCATATATAGCCTTTATTATGTTGAGGTACTTTCCTTCACTTCCCATTTTATTCAGTGTTTTTATCATAAATGGGTGTTGTATCTTCTCGAATGCTTTTTCTGCATCAATTGAGATAATCATGTGGTTTTTATCCTTTGTTTCGTTTATGTGCTGGATTACATTGATTGATTTGCGTATGTTGAACCATCCTTGTGCCCTTGGGATGAATTCCACCTGGTCATGGTGAATAATCTTTTTAATGCATTGTTGTATTCTGTTAGCTAAAATTTTATTTAAGATTTTTGCATCAGTGTTCATCAGTGAGATTGGCCTATAGTTTTCCTTTTTGGTATTGTCTTTCCCAGGTTTTGGTATTAGGGTGATATTGGTTTCATAGAAAGAGTTGGGTAGTACTGCCTCCTCTTGAATTTTCTGGAGTAGTTTGAGGAGGATGGGCATTAGTTCTTCTTTGAATGACTGGTAGAAATCATTGTAAAGCCATCTGGTCTAGGCCTTGTGCCTTTAGACAATTTTTGGATAATTGTTTCAAGTTCTATACTGTTGATTGGTCTATTTAGGTTATCGAAATCTTCTTGGTTCAGTTTAGGTAAACTATATGTTTGTAGAAATTTGTCCATTTCCTCTAGCTTGTCAAATTTGTTGGCATAGAGTCTTTCATAATAATCTCTTATGATTGTATTTCTGCAGCATCAGTTGTAATCTCTCCTTTATTGTCCCATATTCTGGAAATATGAGATTTTTCTCTTTGTCCTTTGGTGAGCCTAGCTAGTGGTTTGTCAATTTTAATGATTTTTTCAAAGAACCAGCTTTTTGTGGCATTAATTTCATCTATTGTTTTTCTATTCTGAATTTCATTAAGTTCTGCTTTGATTTTTATTAATTCTTTTCTTCTGCTGGCTTTGGGGGACCTCTGTTCTTCTTTTTCTAGCTCTATAAGATGAGATGTGAGGGTGTTTACTTGTAGTTTTTCTTGTTTCTTGAGATAGGCCTGTAATGATATAAATTTCCCTCTTAATA
>PVKE010038616.1:0-15365 GCA_004027555.1 Craseonycteris thonglongyai
GCCAAATAAATGGAATAGAACTAGCTGCATGTATTGCAGACCTTGTTCAGGGGAAAGCAGAAGAACTAGAGTTAGAAATTTTGAACCTTAAGAACGATATTTTGCTAAAATCCTTAATATCAGAGGACTTATGGAACATAGTCGACAAAGAAAGGTTCCCATTTTTTAAAAAAGCGGCATATAAAATCAAATCGTTTTTTGGGTCAACGTATTTATGCAAATCTTTGTTTTCAAACATGAATTTAATAAAATCACGCTATAGATCTCGACTTACCGATGAGCATCTTAATAATTGTTTGCTAAGAGTTGTCATCATACTCTCCTAATTACGAGGCACTGGCCAATGAAATGCAATGCCAAAGATCACACTGACAGATTGGTTTTTTTAATGTTTTCTTTTATGTTTTTTAAAATGATTTTATTATACGTGTGTTTTTTATTTACTTTGTATTATGTTTTGTATATATGTTTCTTTGTGTGTATATAATTTGTACAATAAATTTATTATTTTTAAATTATTTTTGTTTATAATTTTTTATTCTTGTTCGATAATAAATACCCTTAGAAATAGCTGGTGCCCGCCGCCCTACCAATATTTTAGAATGCGCCCTAGGGTATAAAAAGGTAGGGAACCCCTGCCTTATGCTATATGAGGAAAAAGTGTTCCAATGCATGCATGGCTCCTATGGTGGATGGGAGCCTTTTCAGGATAAGGGACTGAAGGAAATGCATAATGTTTAGGGTGAGCCTAACCAAAAAAGTATATTGGATGGGATGGAAGGGGATGGGATTGGGATGGGATGGGATGGATGGGATGTGATGGGACAGGATGGCGAGGCAGGTGAAGGCAGGTCACAGGTTGGGTTAAGCCTATGACTTCTGTCCAAGAGCAATGGGAGGACACTGAATAATTTTGAACAGGGGAGCAACACATTTGGATTTACATTTAAAGGCTTTTTCGAGCTGTGATATAGAGAATGGGATAAAGAGATATGTTTTCAGGTAGGTAGACCCAATTAGAAGGTAATATAGAAAAAACTGATCATAAAATAGAGTTATGTAGTGGGAAAAAGAAGCAAGAAGATTAGAGAAATTTTAGGAGGTAAATCACTAAGAATTTTTGTTGGATTAGATGGGCGATAAGAACCACTGAGATGTATGTATCAAGATTTACGGCTTGCCTGACTAGATGGATGATGAACACTGTAGAGTTAGGTGTCAGGGCAGATATACAAATGACCTATTGACTCTCTGCTTTAAGTCTGGCAAGAAATTATTTGCCTACTAGGAAATATTTTGGGAACAAGGAGAGAAACAAGCTACCATGGATCAATTTTCAAACAGGGGTTTGGCAGATATAGACAAGTATTAAATAGTCAGCTGGCTCCAGAGAAAATACCATCACTTACATGATATTAGACTGACTAGGAAGATGTAACCAGTGTAAGTGAATCAGAGAGCAGTAGACAGGATATATTCAGGTTCACATATGTGATTCAACTATAAGTCTAAAGTACCTCAAAGAAGTTTTCAATCAAGTGAAATAATCAATGTTCTAGCACGTGGTTGGGTACCAAAATTGGTTCCAATTTTTCTACATTCTACATAGTGCTGGAATGAATATCAAAGGAGTAGGATTACTGGCTCACAAGGCATATAATTCCAAAGGTCTTACTGCATGGAGTCAACTTGCCCTCTATACCCTTTGTTTTGCTGAAGTAAATTGAAGTATGTTATGGGGAGGTGGTGGGAGCAGTATCTTACTAATTTAGCTTGTTTTTATTTGATTTCTTGTGTGATTAAAGATTTTAGTATAATTTTTGTATCCCTCCTTTTAAAAAATGATCTTTATTTGCTTTGCTCAAATATAGACGAGGTATTTGTAGTTTCTCCTATCCATTTCTATGAATTCTTCACATGTGACAATATAAACTTTGTGTATATTGAATGTAAATACTTTCTAACTCAGTATTTTCTGTTCAAAATCTTTAATTCTAGTCCATGGAAATTTTGTAAGATTTTCCTTTGGGATTCTATCACTGCTTTTTTTAGCCTAGAAAGTTTTTCTTTATTTAAAGACAAAAGTGTATGTCTGGAATTTATTTATGAAAAAAAATGCAACCAGATGTGAGGTAAGATGTGGGGTGGTAATGGGTAAGTACAATAATATATAGCTAAACCCAAATTAGCCATGTGTTGTTTGTTCATGTTGAAGCTGAATATTTGAGTTTATTATACCATTTATTTTAATTCTGAATAAAATTTTACTAAAATTTTTATAATAAAGACTTTTAAAAGTTATTTCTAACTCAAAGGCTAGAAAAATAGTTCTCCATCATTGCTGTAGACTTCTAACCAGGCTTCTTATTTTACTCTTCTTTCCTATAATCTATCCTCAACATGACAACCATGATAATCTGTCAAAACATAAGCACTTTAGCTCCCTATTTGACCCAGACATTCAGTGTCCCACAAGAACAATACACCACCACTCCCATTTTCTGCTCTGATCTTACCTAATACTCTTCCCCTTTGCTGATTCTTGTCAGGCACACTGGTCTCCTTGCTCCTGTTTGAACAAGTCAAGCATACTTCTACCTCAGGGCCTTTGCACTTGTTTTCTATTGCCTGAAACTCCTACATGTGAACTCTATCTCCTCCAGGTCTTACTCATATATCCCATGATCAGTGACAGTCGCCTTGACCACTTCATATAAAATAGCACCTCCCCAAGTACTTGATCCTTTTACTCTACCTTTTCCTTATATTATCTGCTATAGTATGTAATTACTGTTTTATTTATTATCTGTCTTCCAAAATATAAACTCCTTGTGTGTTCTTCTCAGTTTTAACTTTTACTATACTTCCAATGCCCAGAACAGAGCTGAAAAAAGAAGTAGTCACCAAACAAATATAGTTTGAATAGAAGAATGAATGAATGAAATATTCAGGCATTAAGGAAATGTTAAGAACTATGCTACATCAATGATGGAATATAAAATCGTTATTCAAAATTGAAAAGATTTTTAAAGATTTATTTTTATTGTTTTTGACAGAGAGAGAGAGATACAGAGACAGAGACAGAGAGAAGGGGGAGGGTCCAGAACAGTCTCCATAGTTGCACATCATCAGTTTTTCCACATAGTTTCATTCTACAGGTGGGCGTGGGGCTGCCCAGGGCAGGAAATGGGCCGGGGTCTTCAGTTCGGTGAGAACTGAACTGGGGGCACTCCCCAGCTCAGCACATGGGTCCACAGGGGCTGGGGCCGGGATTTGATCCTCGGTCCCCGGGGCTGCAAAGTGAGTGCTTAACCCACTGAGCCATCCCGGCTTCCCCAAGATTTTTAAAACACATAGAAGTTCTTATGCTATGATACTAAGAAAAGAAGCAGGACATAAAAATCTCACTTTTGGGGGAAAAAATGAGTTAGAAATATCAGGGAGGAAATAAATCTTAACAGACACCTCTGAATGAGAGAATTTTGTGTTTTTTGTATATGTGCCATGTTTCTTAAAAGACTTTTATAATAAGTAGAAAATTTTTAAGAAAATATATTATCAAATTATAAATCTAAGTTTTTACTTCTGGGTCAGTGTCTTCTATGACCAGAAATAATATCTATAGCCTCTATATATTTATTTATATCTATTAATAATATTAATACAATACATATTGCTAGACTAAGGATACTCATTGTTTTGGGGGTGGTTATCTAATGTCATTGGCAGGAACAAATATATACTGAGTACTTGATATGATCCATGTCCTGAGGTAGATAACTTGGCAGTGTAGAGTATAAGCATGAGTAGTATCTGTCTTGTTCATTGTAAAATCCTTTGCACACAACATGGTATATACTAAAGGTATGTACTAAGTGAATAATTATTGAATAAATGAGGAAATATAACCTGAGACCATCACCCTCAAGTAATTTAGATTAAATGTAGGCTGACCAGATGTACCATTTTAAATGGGACAGAAAACAACAATACTGTCCAGTTTCAAATGGTACGTATGGTCAGGCTAGCCTCACTGGGCTAAATTCAAGGGGTCAGTAGGCTGACCACATGTACCATTAGAAACAGGACAGTACCATTGCTTTCTGTCCCTTTTAAAATGGTACGTCTGGTCAGCCCAATGAGAATTAGCACCTATAGCATTAGATTTCATTTCATTTTTTTTCAAAATGTACCACAGTGGCAAGTATTCGTATATAAATGTCTTTCCTCCTATACTGTAAAGTTTGCAGTGGCAGAGGCCATCTCCATTTTGTCAATGACTGTATTTCCATTATCTGCCTATATAATAGGGGACCAGTGAACATTTGCGTCATGATTGGTGAATGCATATGCCCATAATTCCCAGCTAGGTAGACTGTTTTAAAGGTCATAAGAGGTGCAAAAAGTTTTAAGGACTTTAGGGAGGTGGAAATTAAATCCTGTTTAAACGAATGTGCAAAATATGAGGGAGAGAGTTGAGCATTTGAGCTTGACTTTAAAGAATAGATAATATTTTTTTAAGTATGAAAGGCAAATAGGAACGTGTCATTTCAGGCTAAAGGAATACCGTAGAACAATGGCATCAAATGTGCTTCTGTGAGTTTTGTGACATGGAGCCTTATAAAAAGTTGGTCCTATTTAAAGAAAAGTTTAATTGTAGGGACCCACAGCTGGTAACGTAAGTGCCAGATGCTGGTTTTGTTTTATAGTTAATGGTGGTGATGCTGCTTAATTGTATATTTACAAGCAAACACATGTTGTTTCATGAAAAATACTTGATAATTACACAGCGACTACTGGAACCCCTGATAATTACAGAATTACACATGTTCCCACTACCAAGTTATCTCCTGATAGCTGCGTAATTAACTTGTCAACTCAGCAAATGGGGCTGAAGGGAAAGAGTCTGAAACACTTGCTCCTTTTCTTACAGATGTTTGTGGGTTTAGCTGGTACTTATTGAACTTGGTGTTGTCCTTCTCTCTGTCACTTGGCATTTAACTTGCAGGCAGAAACACTTTCTGCCTACCCAAACTCCCTAAACCTCTTCTCACTTCTTGTGACTTTCAACACATTTTACCTTGCTGGGAATTTAGGGGGTATGCACTCATGTATCCATCCACCCATCCACCAGCCTCTCTACCCATCATGTCAGACATGTTTATTGAACCCCTCCTATGTGCCAGGCCCTATCTGGGAGTCACTGTTGCTATTACGTAAACCAGTGTGGTATGGTCCCAAAAGCATGAATTGGGATTCAAATTCTGGAACTGCGACTCTTCAGATCTGTGATATTTATTGTGCCAGTTTCATTATCTATAAAATAGACCTAATCATGCCTAACAAGGTGGTCATTAGGATGACAGGTAATGAAACGACTTGGTATAAAATAAGCACTCAATAAACCTTAATGCCTCAATGTCCAACCACAGCCTGTCCCCACCTCCAGGCCCCAATTAGTCTTAACTGTTTCACATCTTTACCAAAGTAAATCCCAGAATCTCTGTGATTGTTAAAATTTCTGAATATAGATGAAATGAAAATAACCATATTAATTTTTTAACTCTTAAAATTTAGATGCATTAACTAAATCAAAAGGCCTTTTTTCAGAATACACTGAAATTAAAAATTTTGCTAAATGATGCCCCAAGTATATGAAGTGGTAGAGATAAGAAAAATACATAAGCCTTACCTAGTTACTATTTTAGCAAAACCAATGACTTAACCAAAAAAACAGGTGTGGGGGTTAGAGTCATAATTACCCAAAGTATATCAACTTAGAAGGTAGAATTCAGTATTCCTCAGAGCTCTTGGTAATTGGAAATTTTCAATGGCCTCACCTCTGCTCCCTGCATTATCATCCCTGTCACAAAGCTTCAGTTGATAAGGAAACAGCTCTCTGACTGGAGAACAGGGAACCAGACACTAAACAGGGACACAGGTAAAATAAAAGGTGAAAATAAAACCTACTTCTGGGACAACATAAGATATTATTGAGGCTGAGACAGATTCAATGACTTGTTCTTGTTAATAAAAGCAGAGTAGCAATTCAAACTCATCATTTTGACTCCCAACCCATGCTCTTTCTAGAACTCCACCCTGCATCAAGCCAGTTTGCACAGCACCTTGAAAGATTTTCCATTCAATGCTTTACTATTTGCTTACATTTATTAAATGCCTACTCTATGCTGATAAGATACTATGCCCTAAAAGAATAAAATTATGCATGTGTATAACCAGTGGGAATGCCTGCTACGTGACAGGCACAAATTTTCCATGCACATTCACTCATTAGATTTTTTTCCACAGCAATGTAGGAAAGACACTATTATTCACACTATGAAGAGATGCATGAAGAGACTGAGGTACAGGAAGCTTATGTAACCTGCTTGATGTACATCCCATTAAGTGGTACAACTGAGATTTGAACCTACGGTAAGCTATCTCCACAGTCTGTACTATGAGCCATTACTCTAGCTCTCCTCTGTTTTGCTGAGATAGCTACAAGGTCCAGCATAAGACTAGAACAAGGGCAAATATGCTCCAGATCCAGGGTACAAAGAGCTTACAGTCTAACAGGAAAGAAAGACACAGACACAAATATCATTCAGTATGCTGGGTGTTGTAATGTGTGATTGAGATAGAGCCACGACCCCAAATCATTGGTCAATCACTTAAAACTCCTGAGAAAATACAAAATAAAAAATTCCAACCATATGCACCCTGGTTATTCTCTGCCATGGTTTTGTGTGTGTGTGTGTGTGTGTGTGTGTGTGTGTGCGTGTGTGTTGTTTTTTTTCTGAATCCCTCCCTACTCTATAGAGTTGCAATAGACTCCAGGTGGAATAAGTGAATCAAAAGCAAACTTGAGAAGAGAACTCTAAGACTGAGCTCAGAATCAATCCCAAGTAAGTAGTTTCTCCTTTTTCACATTCTCAGGGGACCAAGCTGGTCCCATCTGGCCTTCTCAGTCTTAGGAACTCCCTAGCAAAAGGTCTACCCAGACTACATTTTACATTTCAGCCATAGAGATGGAGAAAAATACCACATGACAAGTAGACATTTTTGGCCCCCATTTTCCTCCAGCAAAATGTTCTTTCTTCATAGATTACTAGAACTCTCCTTCTTGTGAAAGAAAGGAGAAGACTCTATGTGCAATGAACACACAGAGGAACAACTATATATACTGCCTTTGAGGAAAAAGACAGGCTGCCCAGAGGAAAAGATGTTTGAGGGATGAGTAGGAAATGCCAAACATATGGAGAAGAAGAGAATTCCTGACACTAGGAATGTTCTAAGGCACAGAGTGGGAAATGTGAGAAATTCAACATGCACCTGGGTACTTGGACAGGGAAAAGTGGGTAAATGGTAAGAGACCTGACTATAGAAATGTTTGAGAGAGAGTATGAAGAATTTCGCTTGTCAAGTTGAATAGTTCTGATTTCTCATGGGAGATCTTGAATCATGGTTTATTTGAACAATATCAGGAGCAGGAAGACAATGAAGAGCCTTTTCCAGTTTTTCAGACTGTGGAGTTATGAACAAACCAGAGACCAAACTTGGGGACTACTAGAAATAATAACCTCAGGACTCAGTGTCAGATATGGGGAGAGAGGAGACGAGGGGAAAAAAAAACATGCTTCAAAGCCTTCAAAGCCTTCTCCTCCAAAGGAAAAAGGATGCATGAAAACACACAAACATTGAAACCTTATAAATGTATCGCTATATAATCATAATGGCAAAGTAGCAAAAAATATGGGCAAGTTTAGGTTTCAGACTCCCGTTTCCCTCATGGGTAGACTGTGCTGGACATGGGTGGCAAGGTAGGAAGAGAAGGAAATGTAACTTAACTTCCAGGTAGAATGCCTCTGTCCTAATGACCCCCATTACAAACTACGATGTTCACTGTGCTTTGGTAGCCCACTCGGACAGAACAAGCCTGTCCTTGTCTGAACGCCCACCAGTGTGGCTCTGGCTTACCCATATTTGCTCCAACCACAAGAATCTTTTCTTTAAGATTTATTTTATTGTTTTTGACAGAGAGACAGAGACAGAGAGAAGGGGGAGGCCCAGAACAGTATACTTTACTGTGTATTCACCACCTAAAATCTAGTCTCCTCTGCCATTCTGTATTTGACCCTGTTTACCCTCTAATCTTTGGCTACAGGCATGAAGCAAAAGTATTATTTGGTTTGGTGGTTACCTGGAGAGGGAGGAGGGGGGAGAAGGAGAGTTGTGGGGGGAGATGGGAGTGGGCACCAGATATATGGTGGTGGAGGGGGACCTGATTCTGGGAGGTGGGCACATAATGCGATGCATAGGTGATGTGATGTGGACTTGTACATCTGGAAACTATCTGTTACCAACTAATGTCACCCCATTAAATTTAACAATAATAAAAAAAGTATTATTTGATAGTGACTGAACCCATTCTCTGAAACTGTAATAATTTAAATAACAGCTAATATTTACTGAGAGCATTCCTTGTCCCTTACCCTATAGTAAGGGATTTATATATAGATTTTGAATGCAGTCTTTAATGTAATATAAATTTGAGTTTAGGTGTTTATTCTCCTCCCACATTTGCTCCCTATAATTCTCCATAGCATTACACTATCATGGGAACAATAATAGGTTCATTGGGCCAAAATATAATAGAAGTTTTACAGCTGGAATGAGAGGAAGTGAGATATAATGGGAAATGTTTTAGGCTCTGAAGATAGAGAATATTGGCTTTAGTTCAGTTCAGTCCAACTCAGTGCAATAGAACAACACTGAACCTCTATGCCAAGAGTTATAATAAATGTGAAATTACTGTAAGATAAGCACTGAGCTTGTGAGTAGGTATACAAAAAGAATGAACACATAGCAGCCGCTCTTAAGGAGCTTGTAAGTTAATGGGAAGCAGAGGTATATAACTAGACATGTTCAAAATAAAGTGGGCAATGTTAAGATAGAGGTAAAGAGAATGATATGGGAGCATGGGAGAGAAACACTTAGCACAATTTAGATGATTCTTGACCTAGACCTTAAGACTTAGGAAAGATATCTCAGCCAGGAATGGAGAAAATCAAATTCCAGCCATTGAGAACATTATGAGTGAAGACACAGAGGAAGGACATATGGAAGATGTATGAAAAACTACAAACATAAAGTGAAGAGCAGGGAATATTGACTGTGTGAACCTGGAAAAATTCCTTCACCTTTCTGAGTCCTGGTTTCCTTATCACAATATAATTTGAAACGATGTACATCACTGGCTGGTTATAAAGATGAAAGCCAATAAAGTACCCAGAATTGTGTTCATGTCAGAAATTCAAAGTAGGATCATTCATAAAACACTTATTCTATGGGATGTTAATAGATATTTTAAGTTCCACTATCATTTATGATTTGGAAATATGGAGCTGGACTAACTACAACTTAGAGCAGATTTCTTTAGAACTAGAGTTTTTATTATAATAGGTTAATTTTCACTGTGAACCTTTAAGAAAGAAAATGCATTACGCTTTTTCCAAAGCCTTATTTTGTCCGATCTCAGCATCCCAAAGGACACGTGTTCCATGATCACACTGGGAAATACTTGCCAAGACTGAAAGAAATATATAAAATGCCCAGTGTGGTTTTAATCCATTTGATTCTTACATTTAGTGAAACTGTTTCAGTGGTTCATCACTATACTTGAAACCAGTGATGCCTGGGAAGTAATACAAGGGTTCCCAGAAAAAATGGTGAGTCGTCCCCATCTGGCCTAAAGCTCATTGAAAGTAAATAAGGCCTAGTAGTTAGCAAATATTAAATTGAGTCGAAGGAGGACAGTGGGACAGGGTGGACCAGGAAGAAAGTCATTCACTTTAGTGCAATTTGACCAATCAGGACTTCTAAATCTCTACCCATAGTTCTTCCAAATCTCTACCCATAGTTCTTCCATAACAATATACCCATATATCTAACTGTCCAGTACACATCTCCACCTATCTATCCAACAGACATCTCTAACATGTTTAAAACAGAACTTGCGCTTTCCCCCTCTATATGTCTCTGAAGCAAGATGGTTCCGAGAGATTCCACAGGTCTAGGAAGGCAAGTTTCTTCATTAGAATGGACAGCCCTGATACCACATGTTGAAATGGTCAAGAGAAGAATTACCAGGGACTTCAGTTTTCTTTGTGTTCCTTGCTTTCCTTTGTAATGTCTTATCTTTAATAAAATTTACTAATAATTAAGTGTTGTTATCCCCATTTTTACAAATGATGAAAAGTGAAACTCTTTAATGCGATAAATGATTACTCAAGGTCACAGAACTTACAAGTTTGGGAATTGGAATTCCTATCTACATTTGACTCCAAAGCTCCACAATCCTTTGACTACCGGTAGGCTGTCTACAGCCTGAGAATGTCAGCGGATTTGTACAAACAGTGCTGGAGCACAGGGTTGGTGAGCTCTGAGCCCACAGGGAGGCTGATCCTCGGTCTATGTTATGCTGTCTGTCATAAGAGAGCATATGAGGATACTGACTATCACTAGAAGAACGTTATAGAACTGTCAGGCAGGAAGATGTTAGAAACCAGATACAGATTCAGAAACTGTCTTGTGATATATTAGGAGCACTGTGCTTCTTGCCCATGTCACCTGAGAGGTTCTCCCACAATTTCATCCCTCTGCCTCCCACTCTCCCTTCTCTGTCTTTCTCTCTTTCTCTCTCCCTCCCTCCCTCTGCCTAGTTTCTGTGAACTAAAAAATGTAAAATGTGCAAGATATATTTTGAGTTATCAAATCACTATTCCCAGCTCACATTTTATCAATATTTTTTATTGTTATATTTATTGGTGTGACATTGTTTAACAATTACAGGGAAAACTGGGATGGCTCAGCGGGTAAAGTGCTCACTTTGAAGCCCTGAGGACCGAGGATCGAATCCTGGCCCCGGCCCATGCGGACCCACATGCTGAGCTGGGGTGTGCCCCCAGTTCAGTTCTTGCCGGGACCTATGTTGGCGGCTCCTGGCCCAGTTCCTGCCCTGCGCAGCCCTGTGCCCGCCTGTGGAGTGAAACTATATGGAAAACTAATGTCAACTGTGGAGACTGCTCTGGGCCCTCCCCCTTCTCTCTGTCTCTCTCTGTCTCTGTTTCTCTCTGTCAAAAATCAATAAAATAAATCTTTAAAAAAAAACAAACAAAAAAAAAACAATTACATAGTTTCTAGGTGTCCAATTCTACATGACATTGTCTATGCATTGCATTATGTGGTCTCTTTCCATCACCATATATTTGATGCCCCCTTCCTTTTCCTCCTTGTCACACTGCTCTCCCACCCCCCTTCCCCCTTACCCTCAGGTAACCACTAAACTATTGACTGTGTCCATGAATTGTTTCTTTGTTCCTTTCAGTTTTACATTCCACCTATAAGTGAGGTCATATATTTCTTGATTCTTTCAGTCTGATTTATTTTGCTTAAAAAGTTGGTTTCAAGGCCCATCCATGTTGTCACAAATGGCTGTACTTCATCTTTTCTTATCGCTGAGTAGTATTTCATTGTCTGAATGTGCCACATCTTCTTTATCCAGTCACCTATCAAAGAACACTTTGGTTGTGTCCACGATTCGGCCACCGCGAACATTTTATCAATATTATCTCTCATTTACTGAGCACCTATCATTGAGTTTCTGTTCTACATGCATAACACAACAATTCTCATAACATTTCTCTGAAATAAATTAAAGTTGTATTTTGGAGACAAGAAAACGGGGACAGAAAGTTTCAAAATGTTTGTGGTCAACAGCTCGTAAGGATACGTGGTGGAGGTTAAAAGTACCCAGATGCAAACCCTAGTCTGTCAGGCTGCAAAGCCCAGGACAAGCTTGGCCAAGGCACTTGGCTGTCTCAGCCGGCTCTGTCGGTGTGGTGCTGGACAGACAATCCCATCCAGATGGCTTCCTGGTGAAGAAAATTAATTTTAAAAATCACTGATGCCTCCATTGCCTTAAACTTAACACTCATGGCAGCTGGGAAAGTATATATCAAAGAGAATTCTTATCCCTTCTCTCTGGAGCAGAAAAACAATATCGAATGAATGCTATTTCATCCTGGTTCACCTAAGAATTAGTTGCTGAGGAAAGCAGGAAGCATTTTCTGCTGCCAAAGACAAGGTCCAAAGCCCTCACTGCAATGCAGCAACACTGACACCCTGTGGCCAGTGAGCCCTCCCTGGTCCCTCCCTGAACCCCCTCTCCAGCTTTGGGTGGGAAGCCCACCAGCCCTCTCAGGCTCTCAGAAAGGGGGCGCTCACCTCTGAGTGGACAGAACCCATTACTGGGTTGGGACAGCTGCTGACAAGAGTCCATTTTGTTCTCATCAGAAGGCAAATACTGCTGTAAGTAACCAACTGAAAAGCTGGTTTGTGGCATGAGAGAATAGGAAATTAGCCTTATTTTTTTTCCAAATTTCTGTATTCGTTTCTGTATCAGTTTATATATCCTTTACCTTATTTCAAATATAGCCATAGCAACTTAAAAAGATTGAAGGACATTATTTTGTTAGATTTCCATTTTATAATGTGGTGGACAAAATGACTCAAAGGCAGACAATGGTAGAAACCAAATCATAGGTCCAGACATAAAACACACACAGCATACCTAACTAAAAGCTGCCATCCCAGGATATAGAGATGACACAGATTTGTTTCTTGGTCTTCTATAAGCAAATGGAAGGACAGAAGCCTCGTTGGTTATAGTCTATGAGATACAAGCAAACCATAAGTCAAAGAGGAACACAACTATCCCTAACAATAACAGCCAGAAGAGCCCTCTCCTCATGTCCTCATAGAGGGTGTAAGAAATAAAGGTCATGAATAATGTTAATACCCAGAGGACATCACTGCCCCCAATGACCTTTTTTCATGGCTCAGCAACTCAAAAATCACTATAACACTCTCACTCATCTCTTTACTTTTGTATTCTTAAAATAGTACAAGGCTCTTCTTTCATTATTGGTTTTGATTGTGTCTCTGCATTTAGGACACTTTGTGCTTCCCCTTTAAATGATTGCTGCCAATTAGTTTTGTTTGTCTAAAACGCAATAAGATTCCATTTTAAGAAGTCGATGTGGAGCTTTTACCGAGGAACACAATAAATTAATCATTAAATCAATTGTATTGATTGGACCTTGCAAGACATGAAAAAATGCAGGGCAAGGAATATTTCCACCAAGGTGTAAAAAGGAACTTCAGCATCCTAGGGGAAGGAGGGCCAGTATTCTCCAATAGTACTATCTCATACCTTCTCTGGGATGTTAGCTTCATTTATCAACTCTAAACTAAATAATGGAGGCCATTTAATTTCAAACATCTATCCTAAATAATAGCTTCCATTTACCAAGTACATAGTCACTAAGCCCTCCACGCTATGCTTAATGCATTTATACATTGTCTCACATAATCTTAACAATAAATCTGTGAGGAACACAGATTTCTATCCCCATTTGATAGGCAAGAATACTAAGGCTATTGGTCATAGAAACATTATCCAGGTGACCCACCTAATGAGAAGTGAGGTCAGGATTGTAACCCAGTTCTGAACAGACCCAAATCCCATTCTCTTAACATTAAATTATACCTTAAATCAGCAAAAGAGCATCAAGGTAGGTTGGAAACTCAACAAAGCATATTTTTCTTCCTATTGCCTGGGCTTACTCATGCTTTCTCACAGTGTACAGGGACGTAGAATGCTGGGACCAAGATGAGGTTTTATTTGGAACAGAAAGATTATTGGTTACCAATGCCAAGACCATGAGCAGAGGCTCAGGATAAGAACTAAAACAGCAAGCAGACCCCAGTGTGAAGCACTGAGGAGTGAGCTGGTGCAGAAGAATGCCAGAGAAGGTAGGAGACATGGCAGGGGACAGGAGGGGTGGGTGATGCATGACTGTCCACGTGAAGTGGGAAAAAGCCTTTGGCAGTAACTACCAGGATTTGGGGGATATACAGACATACTTTGCAACCTTAAAGTTCACCTCCTGCCCCTTGAAGACATCATTTAAGATCTCTAAGCCTCAGTTTCCTCACTTATAAAATGGGGCAGGGAGGCAATTGTATCTCCCTGAAAGTGTTATTATGATGTCTGTGAAGCTCTTAAGAGACCATCTAGTACAGAGTAGGTGTGCAAACATAGGGTGCCCCCTTCCCCCCTCCCTTAGTCTCCCTTAGCAGAGCCTCTACTAAGGAACCTTGAACTGAACTTAGTAGAGCAGTATTCTCACACTTAACTTTTTACAGCAGGTCTAGTCGATTTATCTCCTTACACTCTAAATAGCACCCATCAATCTATAATCTGGCTCTGACACTCTTACCCTGAAGATCTCCCTTGGCCGTCATGCACCAGGCATTCATGAACCAGGCATGAGAGGTGATTTGATGACAAGGGTGAAGAGAGGTGGTGATGGGGTGATGCAGATGACACAGGTGTCTGCTTTGTCACCTTACACTCTGATCATTATCATGAGATAAAACTATCTGGTCTCGGAAGACCAGCTTCATTGTCAAGAAAGCAAAGACAGGAAGAAACTTATGCTACTCTCTCCCACCACCTTCTCCCCAGAAGCAGAACTTCTCCCAGGCCAGCGGTCACTTTCTTTTCCCAGTGAGTCACTCCAAATGGCTGATAGGAAAAGCAGAAGGGATCCTATAGCTTGACAAAATACTAGCCACCAAAAAGAAAAGGAAGTAAGGTTTTCTTTTGCTGGGCAAACACTTTTGACATACAAGTGCATACCTGTGGGCCTATTTAAAAAAAAAAAAAAAGTTGGTTAATTATTCATGCCACCACCTTTTGAAGAGGCCAGAACTAAAAGCAGAGGAAGAAAAGTTTCGATTACAGTTGCAGCGGCATTTAAAGACTGAGTATTCCGTTGCGATTTGAACTTGAGAGTCTTGTACCAGATACAGTTTAGGATTTTAGGGAGGAATAGGAAGTGGCCTACCTCAAAATATTCCTTTTTCACTTCTTTTTTTTTTTTTTTAAATTATAATATTTTTATTTTATTATTATTATTCTTTTAATTGTTCAATTTATTGGCGGTGACATTGGTTCATAGAAATCACATAGGTTCCAGGTGTACAATTGTACATTATATTGTCTATGCATTGAATTATGTGCTCACCACTCTACTCTCCCACCCACCTTCCCCTTTACCCTCAGGATACCACTAAACTATTGACTGTGGACATGAGTTTTTGTTTCTTTGTTACTTTCAGGTTTTTTTTGTTGGTATTTTTTTTCAATTCAACTTTATTTTTTATTTGTTTATATATTTTATTGTTAAATTTAATGGGGTGACATTGGTTGGTAACAATCAGACAGTTTCCCAATG
>PVKE010038617.1:0-15369 GCA_004027555.1 Craseonycteris thonglongyai
ATCACTTTGTTATTTTCCTACTCAAATTTTCCCTTGAACCATATACTTATCTTTCTACTATGAATTCTGTTGTACATTTTTGATAAGCTGCCTCAAATCACTTCTTTAAAGATAAATCAGAAATTGGTGATAGAAGAAAAATTGATGAATATTTGTAATCTCTAACAAATTGTGCAGAATGCAAACTGTGTCTAAAGATTAAAGAGAGGTCAAGATGTGAAGAACAGAGGAATCAACAGGACTATGGTGATAGAAAGACACTTTCCAACCCGTCCTCTTTCTCTTCTTTCCTCTGGGCTGTCACTTAATACAATACTGCAAAGTCCAAAATAGATGTCTAGAGGTGAAGAAAGATAAACAAACTAATATTGAGAGAGGCTAGGACAGAAATATTTAACATTACCAATAAAAGTAGAGGAGGGGTTGCTCATAAAGAAGTAAAAAATTGTGTTTGTTACACAAATAACTTTTCTTTATTTATATAAACATGTTATAATAACATAGAATGCAAACTGCTTATATATTAAGTATAATACACACACATAACACATATAAGTATAAAATCTTTGAGAAAGCAAGAGGTTGGTTTGGTTGGGAAGGGAGAAACGCAGCCAGAAATACTATTTACAGCCATTTTTCAAATCTAGTCCTGATTAGTTGGCAAATATGTTGTAAATAATTTATATATCTCCTCCAATCATTTGAGTCTTAAATTAATTCTAAGCCTGTGGTTATGAAATAGACATATCCAATAATATTCTTTTCCAGCCTCAAGCTCAGATTCTTACTTGGGTGGTCAATAGAACTTAATATAGGAAAATTAAAGCTTTATGACACAATATGTTTCCAAAAAAAAAGTGGTAGTAAATATTGTATCTCTTAGCATTATTCTGAAATTTGGCACAATACAGACAGAGTTCCCTAGGAAATAATTAAGGAAAGCAATTCTTGGAAATGTAACCTGAATTTAATTACTATAAATTTCCCAATACAAATTATCATCAAATATCACACTTAAAATGATTAAAATTTAGTAATTATTTGCCTGAAGACTAAATAGCTTATTATTTTATAAATCAATGTTGAATTCATTGATAGAAATTGGTAGAAATAATTTCATTTGAACACTTTTGATAATCGTGTTATTGAGAAGGGTAGGAGAAACCAGGCTACTCAATATCAATTTTTAAAATTATTTTATTTTATTTGTTTATTTTTTTAACATGATGTATGTCATTTATTGAAGTATAATTTATTACAGTAAAATTTATTCTTAGTTGTATTTTATGACTGTTGACAGAGAGTTATAGCCATATTTCACCACCATAATCAAGAGGTACAACATTTCCAACACCCCAAAAGTCCTCTCAGGCTCCTTCAAAATTATTTTAAATTGCTGACTATAAATTACAGTTTTCCTTAGATTATTTATGTATTATAACATCTTTACAGACTTCTCTCATATTTTAGTCAATATCATGTTATTATCATTTAGTGAAATTACTAGATTAATAATTCAGTAAGAATCTTCTGAAAGTTTCCAATTTTGTGTTAAAAATTACAGTAATACAAAAGGAGTAGAAAACACAGCTTCCATCCTCTTTATTTTTATTGGCAATTACGGTGCTTTGAATGCATAAATTAATTCTTTTTTATTTACTTATTTGTTTTTATCTTGCTTTATTTTTATTTTTAAAATTTTAAATTATTTTATTATAAAATTTATTGGGGTGAGATTGGTTAGTACAATTATACATTTTAAGTGTAAAATTCTATAATTCATCAACCATGTGTTGCATTGCGTGCTAATCACCCATATGCCCCCTCTCCTCTACCACCCCCTTATCCACTTACAAAAATAATTCAATATAGGTTGTAATCATATATTTGACTCCCTGTCCCTCCTCCTGTATCCTCTCAAGTAACCACTAAATTAATTGTGTCCATGAGTTTTTGTTTCTTTGTTACTTTCAGTTCTCTATTCCACTAAAGTGAAGTCATATGGTTCTTAGTTATTTTCTGTTTGGCTTATTTTGCTTAGCATAATGGTCTCAAGGTCCATCCATGTTGTTTTAAATGGCCATATTTCATCTTTTCTTATGGCTGAGTAATATTCTATTGTGTAAATGCACCACAATGTCTTTATCTAGTCATCTATCAAAAGACACTTCAGCTGTTTCCACAGCTTGGCCATCACGAATAGCACTGTGATGAACACTGGGGTACATATATTTTTGACTCAGGTGAACACAAAATGCGACACACAGATGATGATGATGTATTATAGAACTATACATCTGGAACCTATGTAATTTTTACTAAGCAATGATACCTTAATAAATTTAACAATAAAAAATATATAGGTCGCATGCAGTTAAACCAACTGAGGGTAAATAAAACATTAATCAGCTTTTCTCAGCTAATCATTCTGTAGTTAAATATCAAGTGCACACAGATACATATTATTATAGAATCTCTAAACAAGGAAAATAAGGCTCAGGATGATTTCCATATGATCACAGATAGTAAGAGGTCCAGTGTTCTTTTTACTGATTTTATATTGCCTTCAAGAGCAGAACACAGGTTTTAATTTATAATGGAGCTTAAAATTAAAATAACAAGTCTGTTCTATTTTGAGTACTATAGGTTAGAACTCTTAACTGTTTAAACTCTTTAAACTGTTTAAATCCAAAAGATGGGGGGGAAGGGGAACATATTTCATGAATTGACACAGAAATCTGTTATTTGCTTCTCTTTTCAATATTTTTTTTCAGTTACAGTTGACATTTACTATTATTTTATACTAGTTTCATGTGTACATGCTAGTGATTAGACATTTATATAATTTCTTCAGTGATCCCTCAGATTAATCTAGTACCCACTTGGCCCTATAAAAAGTTGTTGTTGACAATAGTCTCTATGCTGTATTTTACATCCCCATGACTATTTTGTAACTACCAATTTGTATTTCTTAATCCCTTAACTTTTTTTATCCAGTTCCCCAACTTTCAATCCCTCTGGCAACTATCAGTTTGTTTTCTGTATCTATGAGTTTGTTTCTGATTTGTTTGTTCATTTACTTTGTTCTTTAGATTGCACATATAAGTGAGATTATGGTATTTGTCTTTCTCAGTGGGACTGATTTCACTTAGCATAATATCCTCTAGGTCCATCCATGTTGTTGCAAATTGTAACATTTCATTCTTTTTATGGATGAGCAATATTGTATTATATGTAATACATCTTTATTCAATTGTCTATTGATAAGCACTTGGCTTGTTTCCTTGCCTAAGATAAATAGCAAAGTTGGCAAACATTTTCTAAGATATAATGCTGGATTCTTTTCTGCAATTTGTCTTTATCAGTGTGTGTAGAGATTACTCAGAGGAACAAAGCATAAGGAAAGCCAATAGTTACAGTGACAAAACGTTTTGACATGATGATTTGCTGAGGGCCTGAATTGTACCTTTCGATTTTCTTATCATAAAAAGTATAGCATAGGGAATAGAGTCAATACCATCGTGATAACTATGTATGGTGTCAATAGATACTTGACTTATCAGGGTTATCACTTTGTAAAGGATATGAATGTCTAATCACTATATTGTATATTTGAAACTAATATGATGTGTCTTGAATTATAATTGAAAAATAAACTTAACCAATAAAACAAAGAAAAAAGATAATACCTAGAGAAAGATAAGAGTCTGAAGTGGTTAAATATTTATATATATTTTTTCTTTAGTTTTATTGATATATCATGGACATATAGCAGTGTATAACATACATATATTACAAATTGATTACCAAAGTAAGTTATGTTAATAAAATAAGAGACAAAATACCGTGTGATCTCATATGTGGAATCTAAAAGAAACTTCATAAAGTTTATTTTAATAATATTATATATAATAGTTAAATTATTTATAAATACTATGATATATATATGTGTGTGTGTATATATATATAGATAAATAGATAAATAGATAGATACAGATTTATTTTTTTTAAGATCACATAAACTTGGAAATTTATCATATGTGGAATATAAAAGCCACAAATTACAGCAAAAGAAAATTCTTTCTGCACATACTGAATTTTAATGGAATTTAACTTAGTGGAATAAATATATTCAAACTGTTGGTAGTATAAACCCAAATAATTAAAAAAAATTTTTGTTTTTATAAAATTTATTATAAAATACATCAATAAAGTCACTGATGTATTTTATAAAATAAATGTTCTAATACAAATACATTTGAAAGATTTCTTTTTATTGTTTTTGACAGACAGAGAGAGAGAGATACAGAGACAGAGGGAAGGGGGAAGGCCCAGAACAGTCTCCATAGTTGTACATCATTGGGTTTTCCACATAGTTTCATTCCACAGGTGGGCGCAGAGCTGCACCGGGCAAGAACTGGGCCGGGGTCTCACCCCGGTGAGAACCGAACTCGGGGCACTCCCCAGTTCAGCATATGGGTCCGCATGGGCCGGGCAGGGATTCGATCCTCAGTCCCTGGGGCTGCAAAGTGAACGCTTAAACCACAGAGCCATTCGGCTTTCCCACAAATACGTTTTTAAAATTAAATAAATATTAAAAATTTACTCAACCAATAAAGAACTAAGTATATTCTTGAAGTAGTAAGAATTATTTTAGGCAGGGTAATTAATGTTTTCTTAATTAAGCTGAGGTATCACTTAGCAAAAGCAGGATTTAAAGGCGAGTAAGAGAGTTTAGGCCTTTCCCAAATCTACAGCTCTTTTACATTGAACCTCAATTGCTTTTGCAATTTAGATTTATTCTCTGAGGCTGTCACTCAATGTCAATACTACAGATGTGCTGATTTATTTTATATGTAAAAAGAGAAAAGCCAGGGGATAGGCTGGATCTTATTTCTTCATCACAGATCTTTCTACACATAATAGGAATTTTGGATCATCATTGTAAAGTTAATCCTTTTTTTTTTTTAACATATTGCATAGTTATTCTTTATCTTAGGATCAGGATCCAAAATGTTCTTACTCCAGGGACTTAAACTACATAAAATAACTTGTTTTCACTAGACATCTTTCATCATGGACACTATTCATATGTGAAAGTGTAAAGCATGATACCTTACTCCATTCAAGTCCTGAGGCACATGAGGATTAAAATTGTCTAAAAATTATTATGAGATACACTTCAATGAAGAGATTACAATTGATGGGATTATAAATCAGAAATATAACTGTTCCACTTTTTTCTACTGTGACTCTTATGAGACTGAAACATCTTGACTCTAAAGTAAGCATAACTGAGACCAGAACTCAGTGTCTTCCACTATGTTTTTTCTTAATTAAGTATGTGCTAGAGCTTATTCCTTATCTTTATGGGCTTCTACATTAGTAATGGGCATATGGTTAGGTAAATATATTCTCTAAAAATAACCCAAGTAGATCTTGATTCTTTTGTATAAACTAAATTAAAGGGATATAATTTTCAATAACTTATGATAACAGAAAAAAATCAATCTGTATTTTCTTCCTTTATAGCATTTGTGATTTTTATCTAAGTATTTGTTGGATATAAATCTCTTTCTTTCTCATTTAAATATGTGATTTACATTTCTTTTCTTTATATACAAGTTGTCAGCAGAGTTTAAAGCTTAGATGGTACAAAACAAAAAAAAAATTTTGACAAATGACAGGTAAGTGCAACTCATTTGCATTGTTTTTCCTAAGTTCTATCTTAAGTCAGCTGCCTAAATTTAGTGGCATCACATAATATTGGTAATATATGAGTCTGATGAGATAGTAGGACTTGCTATCTACTATCTTAGTCTTCCCAGAAATTAATCCTATGAGAACATTACTATGATTGCCCAATTTATTAGATGAAGAAGCCAAAGGACTGAGAAGAAAAAGAATTTCTCCGATTCACACAGTAGTGTTACCAAAGCCAACATTTAACCTAGGCAGACATTTTCTGAATCTCACTTTTGCTGGATAGAGAACAGCCTTTCTACCATCAAAATAAATTTTAGGGAAGCCGGGATGGCTCAGTGGGTTAGACCGAGGATCAAATCTCGGCCCCAGCTGTGCTGACCCATATGCTGAACTGGGGAGTGCCCCCAGTTCAGTTCTCATCGGGACGAGACCCCGGCCCAGTTCCTGCCCTGTGCAGCCCCAAGCCCACCTGTGGAATGAAACTATGTGGAAAAACCGATGATGTGCAACTATGGAGACTGTGCTGGGCCCTCCCCCTTCTCTCTGTCTCTGTCTCTGTATCTCTCCCTCTGCCAAAAACAATAAATAAATCTTTTAAAAAAATAAAAATTAAAAAATAAATGTTTTACATTTAATATATTAGTACCAATTTTGCTAACAACCTTACAACATCCAGAGTAAACAAAATGGATAATCTTTCTTAGAAATGCATTAAATTTGCATATAAATTTATTAAACGGTTTAATTATAAAACAACAGAAATTAGTTTAAGATGTCAAAAATCCTCACAACTTATAAACTTGTTTTAAAAATTCTGATAGCTGGAAGACATTGCCCAGAAATTATGTGCTGCTAAAGGTAGAGATTTTAGCTGTCTTATTCTGACCAGTACCTGAAACAATTATTATTACTATTAGATTTTAAATATGAGAGTGCATATTATAAATAAGAGTAAAAGCATACAATTACATATTTCATTTTAGCTAAAGTATATGAGGGTTGTTAGGAAAGTACCCAGCAATGTAACTGTTCTCATTGTACTGACAATGGCTGGAGTTTTTCTGGACAGCCCTTGAATAGCTATTTTTATGAGCTAATATTTT
This sequence comes from Craseonycteris thonglongyai, assembly GCA_004027555.1. NCBI lineage: Eukaryota > Metazoa > Chordata > Mammalia > Chiroptera > Craseonycteridae > Craseonycteris > Craseonycteris thonglongyai. The sequence goes on from PVKE010038617.1 coordinate 6,810, forward strand.
CCATTTGCAATTTAGATACATTTAAAGCATGGATGGTCCTGAAATAGGAGCTGGAGAGAAAATGTATTTAATCAGATACTAAGGATAAACTGTAATGAGCTATGACATACTGATTTTCATATCATGCAACTAACAAATCCGAATAACTAATACATTGCTAACAAATCTAAGCACCCTACCTCAATTCGCCATTATGTCCTAAACAGCCCAGTTGCAAATTGTGGACATATTGGCTTAAATAGGATGGTATGATGAACGGTTTACAACTGTCCCCACTGTTGTCTGGGGTAGCTCAGAGCTCTTGAGAGTGTGGTACTCTGTGGCCATCCCTCCTGCTAGTCTAGGACACAAAACAAGTTCTGAATGTCACAAAAATCACTTCGCTTGAATGCAAGTAAAGGGAAGTGGATATAACAATAGCACTGAATTTATCTACTTAAGGTGCTGCTGTGATATTGCCATCTTGCCTTCTTCCATTCTTCAAGTTTACAAGTAATATTTTAGTTTTTACTAAATGTTATAAATTCATTTACAGGAAGTAGTATGACTCATCTTGTGGTTTTGAAGAAAGGGATGATACTCAACTGAGAAGAAGTTATTCCAAGTGCAAGGGCTGACTTTTTAACAGAGTTGATATTTTAGTGCCACACATTGACACGATTTCATATAAGGTTAAACCTTTCCTAAATGTTCGAAACAGCAAAAGTCCCCAACCTGTGGGTCACAGACACTGGTCTATGGCCTGTTAGGAAATGGGCCGCACAGCAAGAGGTATGCAGCAGGTGAGAAAGCAAAGCTTCGTCTTTATTTGTAGCTGCTTCCCATCACTTGCATTACTGCTTGAACTCCCCCTCTTCTCAGGTCAGCGGAGGCATTAGATTCTCATAGGAGCTCAAACCCTATCGTGAACTGCACATGCAAGGGATCTAGGTTGTGCTCCTAAGAGAATCTAATGCCTGATGATCTGAGGTGGAGCTGAGGTGGTGATGCTAGTGTTGGGAAGTAGCTGCAAATACAGATTCACATTAGCAGAGAGGTTTGACTGCAAAGAAACCATAATAAAGCAATTGCATGCAAACTCATAGCATAACCCTATCAGTGAGTGGCAAGTGACAACTGAACTGCATCTGGTGGCAGGCCTTATAGTGGCAAGTGAGTTGTATATTTATTTCATTATATATTACAATGTAATAATAATAATAATAGAAATAAAGTGCACAATAAATGTAATGCGTTTGAATCATCCAGAAACCATCACCTCTCCAGTCCCTAGTCCATGGAGAAGTCTTCCCCCAAACTGGTCCCTCCTGCCAAAAAGCCTGGGGACCACTGCTTTACAGGCTTTGCATAAAAAACATTGACCTCAGAGTGAGATCTTATCATGTGCTTTTTGGCTATAAGTGTTTTGGGTGTCTTTTTTTATGACGTGAAAATAAAGTTACATAAAATCCCCAGGCAAATTAATTTCCTGTGAATTTGTAAAACAGCTTCTAATTTATTAGCAATTAATCTATTATGTACCTTGCATGTGCCTGTCAGTAGGCCAGCACTGGACTTGACTCATAATAAATTAATCCAAGAAAGAATAAAGATTGGAAAAATTTTGTTCTCCATTGAATAAATGCTTAACTAAACTCTATAATGCTTCTTGGAATATACATTTTAATACCAAAGGAATATCTAAAGAAACATCCAAAGAACCAAGAAGCCTATTTTAGGAAGTATGATTTGGCTGGACATGTGAGAGATACAGTGCCTAAATGCAAAGCTACGTACAGAGAGAAATGAACAATATATTTGCTCTGTCAACCCAAATGGAGCACACTGTCCCTTATTTTTATGTTGATTTTGGCATGAACCACAATACCCCTAAATCATTTTGAAAGATGGTAATAGGAGAATTTGTGTTGGCAATAGGACAAATAATAGCTGAGGATAAAAAGCAGTAGCCAGAATTGTTTATTTTGTTCATAGATGTTTTGTTAATCACAGCATGACAAGCAATTCACATAGGAAAAAAACATTCCCTCTTAGTTAAGTGCCAAATGCTGGAAAAAATCTGGGGAGAGCAAGAGGACCCATGCAGTGGTAACTTGACTTTACACCATGCAACTAAAAAGTGAGAGTGGAGATACAACCTTCTGGGTAGTTTCTTCTTCAGCTTCGAGACACCTACAATACAGTATCTGAACAGAATTTGATACCTGCCTTGGGGAAGTCAAATATTTTTAAATGCTTTGTGAAGAAGTCGACAAGCATGGCTTGAAGAGTGGATTTCTCTTCAAGCCGACGCTTTGCTCTTTTACTCCATTAGTTGCTATTCAGAGATCTAAATTCAGGATCCACTGATTCAGAGGCCATAATAATACATACTCTCACATAGCCATGACTAATAACATCCCACTCCAAATTTATTGTATTGTACTTATAACACTTAAAGAAAACTATCGATCAGTTCCAGAACTCCAGCCTGACAGACGTTTCAAACCGCTTACCTTTACGAGAATTGTGGCCTGCTGACAGCCGCAGAATTGCCTTAAAATAATCCTTATAAATTTAAGAAACATTACTAGCTGCAAATGAAATTGGCAGTTGTCTGTCAAAATAAGAAAAACAAAAGCAATTGTAGTAAGCTTTATTAAAACTATTTATGCAATGTAATGAGCAATCTTTTAATTTAAAATTGTCATTCCATTTTATTTTGTGGAAAAAGACTCATCATTTAAAAAATAATGGTAAAAACTAGTTTTTAAATTGGTTTTCATTTTTGTATTCATTTGGCAAAATTATGATGCCTTAATTGACAATCTTTTGTCAGTTCTAATTTTATTTATATAGTGGATTGATCCACAAAACTAAAAAGCCTAGGAACTATTTTAAATGGTAGATCTAGTGACAAATATTTGGCCTTCCAAAATTTCTAAATTAAGCACAGGAAACAATATACAAAGAAGTATAAACCTTAGTGAATTAAAGAAATTGCATATATATGTCCATGAAAGTTTAGAAAAGTAAGCACTATGTGAATTAAAATAGTGAGATGACATTTTCCTTATTAGAAACTGGTAAAATAAAAAAGATCACTGGTTGTTGGGGAGTGAGTGGGTGTGAAGACCAGGCATTCTCATACCTCACATACAACAACGGAAACTGATATAAATATACTAAACTCCTATTTGTTAATGACTATCAAAAGGCATAGTTGTGTGCTACTTCCACACAACATTTTTACATGTAAAAATTCACTTGAAAAAATAGGTTTGTATATATCCAATGATTGAACTACTTGGATACTCTCCTCAGAAGTGTTCGTATAATTAAAAAATTAAAATATACCCTAGTGTACAAAAATATAGAACTGGTTTAAAAAATTGTGCAGTCCCTACCAAGGGATATTATCTAGCATTAATATGATTTGAAAACGTAAATAATTTAGAAAGCTTTTTACAGTGTATTGTTAAGTAAAAAAAAAAAAAAAATCCAAAATACTGTGTAGTATGACTTATGAATAGATATGGAGAGGAGAACCTGAAAGTGCATATAACAAAAAATTAACAGCTAGGTGGTGAGATTAAAAGCTTTTCTCCTCATCCCCCTTTTTTTTTTTTTGATGACTGTTACAGGTTAAGTTGTGTTCCCCCCAAAAAGACATGCTGATAACCTAACCAAAAGTACATCAGAACATAACCTTACTTAGAAACAGGATCTTTACATAGGTAATTAGTTAAGATGACATCATACTGGAATTAAGTTGGTTCTTAGTCCATGGCCGATGCCCTTACGAGAAGATGGTGTGGAGTCAGAGACACAAAATGAAAATACCATGTGATGACAGAGAAAGACAGATTAGTGTGATGTAGCTGCAAACCAAGAACATCAAGAATGCTTGAGCAGCCACCATCAGAAGCTAGGAAGAGACAGGGAGTCAGCCCCATCTGAGAAGGAGCATGCTGGCTCTGCTCACACCTTGATTTTGGACTCCCACCCTCCAGCACTGTGAGAGAAGGTTTTTATTGTGCTAAGGCACCATTTGTGGTACTTTGTTATGTCTGCCCTGGGAAATGAATACAACGAGGAACACATTCAGAAAAGCACAAAAAGCATAAATGTGTAGCCCAATGCATTAGTGAAAAGTGGGTACCTACCTAACACTACACTGCCCTTATGAATCTCTCCAATGCCTATCTCTTACCTCTTTCCCAAAGCTAATGACTATTATGATTTTTAACACTCTAGTTTCTTCTGTGGAAAAATATTTTTATAAACAGAACCAGATATTATGCCTTCTTTAAAAAAAAAGATTTATATTTTTATTGTTTTTGACAGACAGACAGATGGAGAGAGAAGGGGGAGGGCCCAGAGCAGTCTCCATAGATGCACCTCATCAGTTTTCGACATAGTTTCATTCCACACAGGTGGGCGAGGGTTGTGCAGGGCAGGAACCAGACTGGAAGCCTCCTGCATGAGAGACATGCCCCCACAAGCTGAGGGCTAAACCAGGGGACTACAACATGGGAAACTTACCCCGGTGAGAACTGAACTTGGGGCCACACCCCAGTTCAGCATATGGGTCGACACAAACTGGGGCTGGGATTCAATACTTGACCTCCGGGACTGCAAAGTGAGGGCTTAACCCACTGAGCCATCCCAGCTTCCCCACCTTCTTGTTGTATGGTTTCTTTCACCCAATATTATGTTTCTAAAATTCAACTACTCATATCACGAGGATAAATGAATATCTGGTGTTTTTTGCAATTTAGTGCTGTTATAAATAATGCTGCTATCAACAGCATGTGCACACTAATTTCAGTTGGTTACTTAACAGATTATTCATGTTTACCACCTTTGTAGACAATTACAAACAACTTTCTAAAATATTTGTATTGGTTTACATATCTACCATCAGTGAGTAAGAATTTTTATACTTGGAACAAGTCGTCTTTGTGAATTTTTATCATTCTTGAGGGAGTATAGTAGTATCTTACTACATTTTAATTTTCACTTTCCAAATCACTAATCCTTACTCTTTCATGTGTTTACTAGCCATTTAAGTATCCATTTTGTGAGGAACCAGTGATAAAACTATACTGGAAAATAGTTTCCCAGAATCAGTAACTTGACAATAATAAAAAATACATTAAATATAATGGTTATTAGAAAATATAATCATTGTTAACACATATCAGTAAATAGTTTTAGTAGTATTTACTGAAATTGCTAACATTTATTATTATGTATAAAAAATAAACATTTAGAAATAGGGTGAGACTCATACTTCCTCGTTCCACTGTAAGAATTAGTTTTATGAAGCACATTGCTCCTAGTTGGATAAAGCCCCATTAAAAATGGTTTAAAAATCAGGATGATTATTGCCAAATATAATAACAATTTCAGAGCAGCATGGTTCCAGTGATCATTAACTCAGTGTTCAATGAATATTACTGAGCCCATCTCTTCAGTGTTTCAGCTCTACAGTTAAATACCTAGGCAGCATGATGAGAGTGGTTCTCTATGCATACAGACCATAAGAAGGTCTCCTACAAATTTGCAGAAAAAAGGTGGTATATTACCACTATTTTCTCATGGTTGTTAAGCTCATTGAGTTTTTTCTGATCATAAGCTTTGTATAGTTGGGAAACAAGGCCAATGTCCTGAACTAAATTTCACACATGTGGTATATTAAATGTGGAGAAAATACTCTCAGTATTAGGCATCTTGAATTAATGCCCAATTAAATAAAAATTCCAAGTTTAAATTCCAGATGTAACACTGAGCAAATGTTTCTCAAAACCAAGTAATTGTCATACAAATCCTAAACACAAAGATTATGCTTAAAAAGTTAGCTAACACTTTAATGTGTGATAGTGATTAATGCTATAGCCACACAGGGATACTCTTATTTCAAACTATATGTGTTCCTTGAAATGAGAGTTCAATTCAATATAAGAAAAATTTCAAGATGACAGAAAGAAAGGACTTATTGAAATATTTTTGGTGACAGCTATATGGAAATATTTAAAAACAAACATTTTTTCACTAGCGTTTGAGATTTCTTTATAAAATAAAAAAATAAATGAACACTTTCCTTATAAAGATTTTTGTGCTAGGATTGCATAATTTAAGTTCCCTCTGGGCTCATTAATGTTAAATAACTATCATCCACACTAAGATTCTAAACCCACACTTGGCAACCTTTGAAGACACACACACAAACATATAAACAAACAGAACAATGAAAGCCTGTACCCTCCCCCCCACCACACGCATCATACTCCTTCAGAGGGTCACTGTCCCTTTCCCCCAAGGAGTAACTTGGCAGCTATACCTCCCTCTTTCTTCAAGTTACCTCATAAAATGCTTCCTTCCCCTGACTTCATCTCTTGTGTTCCCTAAATCTACTTATTTCTCTCCTTTTGGATAGTTCACCCAAGTCCCATCTCATTGGAAACATTTTTTTCTCTCCCTTGTGATTATTGGATCTTACTGGACTTCAGGCTTTTTCTCATTCCCTACTTAGAGAGAAAAAGAAATATGGAAGCTCTGATGGAAGTAATAGCACTTCAGAACCAGTACTGAAGAAAACACTTTTCATGCTTTTCGCTCTGGACTTAGATGCTTTTTTTTTTTGTCCTCCAGAAATAGGAAGGAAACTCAAAGAAAGCTGATGTTGCTGCATCATACACTCTGATTCTGTCTCAGTCACGGATGAAACTATGTTCAATCAACTGGAGTTCAAGACTGGTTGTCAGTTAACATTTCATTTGCTGCCCAGAAATGTTTCACTCTAAACTAAATGGAGTCTGCTTCACATTCTTTTTATCTAGAACTGAAATCACATGTTCAAAATATCAGCATTAAACCCATGTGATGGAAAAATGATAATCTCATGTTTAGGAAAAAAGACAGTGTTTAAGCCCTAAGTTGAACACTTTCCAGGTCCACCAGGACATCCAGTGTACCAAACGCAAGGGGCCAATGCCATCATCACTCCTCTACAGAGGAAGAAGCAGAAAACTCTAAAGGATGTTTGCCTCACTCAGATAGGTGAACTAGGATTCAAATTATCTTCTGCTTTCAGGGTCTACCTCCAACATTTTTAAAGACTCGGGTAAACAGTATTTAAAAAGTTAATGTATTGTACGTCTATCTACATATTTAACAAACTAAGTTAATCAATTTTAAATAAAATATCTCATATACTTTTATCATGACATATAGTGCTTTATGGAACCCTAGAAGATCAGATTCCAATGTATATCTCTCACCCTTGGTGTTCCCAGGAACAAACTCCACCTGCTCTCGTCTCAGTCCTGCCTCTGTCCTGCTCCACAAGTGGGCATCACAGCTACCACATCTATGCTGGGCCACACACACCGCGAACTATCCCCCTTGGCCACCTCAGGGCTTAAAGGAGTTCACGTCAGTGATCCAGGTACTGGAAGCAGGCTCAGAGCTGGAAGTAGAGAATTTGGGGTCCAGGCACATAGAACGTGGTCTAAAAAAGAGAGGGTTAGCTCCTTCCTTCAAGCTGTGGCCACCTTGACTAAAGAAAACATCTTATCCCACTGGGAGCATGTGAGAAGAGCAGAGTAGGGCTTTCTAAAACAGTGCTTCTCAAACTTTCGTTGCTTTGGGTCAAAACGCCTATAGTACAGAACAGGAGCCCCTGTTCCTGGGCCCAGTTTACTGAACACTGTCAGATTCTAATGGTTCACTTACAGTTCCACCACTAGCCTGCTGGCCAACAATGCTCAAAAGGAAAATAGTACACAAAAGATAAACTCATTAGGGCTACCTAAGCATAGTCAGAAAAAATAACATATACGAGGTCTGACAATTAAGTTTGTGAACTTGCCACTGTGCGCTTACATTGGCAGCACTGTACAAACAACTCGGTAAGGTTTCACAACCTTGGTATATCAGTGTCTCACACAGCTGAGTTTGTGTTCATGTGTGGCGGTGTCTTGCAGAGTGGTGTTCATTATTTTTGTTGTGTGTTTTTGTGTGCCATCACAAGAACGTTGGAGCTTGAATTATAGCAATAAGCAAACATTAAATTTCTTGTTAAACTTGGCAAACATGGAAGTGAAATCAGAGACATATTAGTCCAAGTTTATGGGAAGAATGCCATGAAGAAAACAGCAGTGTATACACATGGATTAAATGTATTCTGAGGGGAGAGAAAGTGTCACTGGTAAAGAGAGGTCAGGGTGGCCAGTAATGAGCAGAACTAATGAAAATATTGCAAACCTTTGTCGAATTGTGCATCAAAATCATCGGCTAATTGTGAGTAGCACAGCAGATCAAATCAACAGTGATAGAGAAATGCTTAGGACAATCTTAACTGAAAATCTTGGCATGAGGGGAAAGCCGGGACGGCTCAGCGGGTTGAGCGCTCGCTTTGAGGCCACGAGGACCGAGGATCGAATCCCGGCTCCGGCCCGGGCAGGACCCACATGCTGAACTGGGGAGTTCCCACAGTTCGGTTCTCTAACTGTCTCTGTCTCTGTCTCTCTCTCTATCTGTCAAAAGTAAAATAGAAATAAATATGCACTGAAGA
>PVKE010038618.1:0-15367 GCA_004027555.1 Craseonycteris thonglongyai
ATCTGGAAACTATCTAATTGTTACCAACTAATGTCACCCCATTAAATTTAACAATAAAAAAGAAAGAAAGAAAGAAAGAAAAGTCATCCAAATTGGTAAAGAAGATACACTGTCACTTTTTACAGATGAGATGATACTTTTCATGGAAAATTAAGAAGACACCACTAGAAAATTATTATATTAGAAACAATAAATGAATACAGTAAAGTTGCAGGATACAAAATCAATATATAAGAATTCATTGTATTTTTATATACCAAAACAAAACTTTGGAAAAGGAAATGAGAAAATCAATACCTTCTGTGATTGCAACAAAAAGAATAAAATACATAGGAATAAATTTATCTAAGAACATGAAGAACTTATACACAAAAAACTATAAGACTCTATTAAAAAAATTGTAGAGGACACAAAGAAGTGGAAAGATATTTCATGTTTGTGGATTGGAAGAACCAACGTAGTTAAAATGGCTATATTACCCAAAGCAATATACAATCTTAATGCAATTCCTATCAAAATCCCACAGACATTCTTTCAAGAAATAGATTAAAAATATTGTCAGATTGGTATGGAACCACAAAAGACCCTAGATTGCCAAAGCAATCCTAAGAAAAAGAATAAGGCTGGAGGCATCATGCTCCCAAATTTCAATTTATACTACAAAGCATCAATAATCAAAACAGTTTGGTATTGCCAGAAAAACAGACACACAGATCAATGGAACAGAATAAAAAACCTAGACACAAACCCACAAGTTTATGGACAGATAATTTTTGACAAAGGAGCAAGAAATATATACAATGGAAAAAAGAAAGCATCTTCAGTAAACAGTGCTGGGAAAATTAGAAAAGCACAAGCAAAAGAATGAATGTGAACTGTGAACTGTCATCATATACCAAAATTAACTCAAAATGGATTACAGACTTCCACATAATTCCCCAAACAATAAGTTGTATAGAAGAAAACTTTGGTACTAAACTTATAGGGCATTCTAGGCAGAGAAAACAGCCAGAACTATGGTAGCAAGGCATGAAAGTGAAAAGAGTTTAAGAGGTGGCCTCAGTGGTTTAGTGGGTTAGAGCACAGGAGAAATCATGGGCAGTGAGTTCTGGACGTCATGGATTGTGTTAACAAAGCAGGGTTTATTCTATAAAAATTTGAATTTGTGAAAGTGTTTTAAGCATTAGAATTATACAATTCAACTTATTAAACATAAGTGAATTTGGACCACTGGGTAGAGGAAAGTTGAAGGAGGGAGAGAGGCTGGGAAGAATTTGGGTAAGGGAGCATTGTGAGCAAAAGTTTCATTAATTTCTGCTGGGATATTGATGGTAAATAATAGTTTATGATAAGCATCCTTGGAGTGAGCTTTTTGTTTTTGAATAGGTTCTTCATACTGGAGAAGGTGTTTACTTATGGAGAGACTTTCCAGGATCTGGGAGTGCACTTTTATTTGTCTATTGTCCATTCTTCTCACATCCACAGCTGGCCCTTGTTAGCTGGTCTGCCTTAAAAAAATTAAATGTAGTTCTGTGACCTGGAGGAGAGGTCGCAGGCCCCAGAGCATAGGTTGTTGTGTGATTTTATACAATTTACCAGCATGAACTCCCTCTACACAGAAGAGTCCTTCCTCAAATCAAGCCAAATGAGCATTTTCTCACAGATCTAAAACACTTAGTGTTAGGAGCAGAGCCAGAAACCTGGCTTTTCCCTAAATGATACTCTGTCCTGGGACCAGGACTTAAAAGCCTAATTGTTGTTCCTACATGGATTCTTATTATCAAAGTCCCAGTATCACATTTCCTGAGCTCTGAGAAAAATTCTTGTTTCTGGGATCAATAATGTGTTAGAAAGTGTTAGAAATTTAAAAAAAATTTAAAGATATTAAAATTGTTCTTTTATTCCATTCCTTCATTCTTTTCTACCTATCTCCTTCCTCATTAACCCAACAAACACACTTTCTTTGCAAATAAACTCAGTGTTTAAGGAATAACAGCAAGGACACACCACATGATCTGATTTTGCCCTGATTGTGTAGTATTAACACACAAGAAAGAATGTTAGGTCAAAAATACAAACACTTGGGTTATGTTCTGTTTTTCACCAATAGGATTTTTTGTCACCATTAAAAGTCTGAATTTAAAACATGTTCTTGGACTGGGGCTCATATCTATCATCTTGTTAAATTTTATCACCGGTATCATCCCCATTAGCTTTTCCAGAACTGCTATCTTCATGAAGCACCATGAGTTTTCCCGATTAAAAGTTGGGTTTCTTCAGCATTTTTACTTTTCTAACAAAGACATTATAGAGCAGATAAGTAGATTGGCTAGACTTTCTATGCGTTTTCCAATGCTATCTGGAATTAATTTATAGACCAAGTCTTTTAAGTCATTTGTTTGTGCCTCTTGGGACATGGTTTCCATTCATCTTCCTCCGGATTTGGTGGACTTGTTGATGCTGAGCATAAAAGGTCTTTCAAATGTAATTGCTGTGTATTTTAGGAAAACCAACACAGAATAGACAAAGCAAATAACCATTGGTAGTGTTTACAGTAATATAAGTTTGCATCATGGCCTGCAGTTTTTTTGTCTGTAAGTAAGATCTATGCCATGGAAATTAGGCAGACAGTTTTTGCACTGAATGTCCTCAGCAATTAGCTCAAATTTTCTAAATGCAACTTCATCATTTTGTAGATTAGCTAGACTCACTTCAAAAACATGACCCTTGAGGGGAAGCTGGGGTGGCTCAGCAGGTTAAGCGCTCGCTTTGCAGCCCCAGAGACCGAGGATTGGATCCCGGCTCTGGCCCAGATGGGACCATATGCTGAACTGGGGTGTGCCCCAGTTCAGTTCTTGCCGGGACCTATGTGGGAGGCTCCCGGCCCAGTTCCTGCCCTGCACAGCCCCGCGACCACCTGTGGAGTAAAACCATATGGAAAACTAATGCTGTCAACTATGGAGACTGCTCTGGGGCCTTCCCCTTCTCTCTGTCTCGCTCTGTCTGTCTCACCCTCTGTCAAAAAACAATAAAAATAAATCTTTAAATGTTGTCACAAATGACTATATCTCATCTTTTATTGTTACTGAGTAATATTTCATTGTGTAAATATACACTTCTTTATCCAATCATCTACCAAAGAAAGGATACTTTGGTTGTTTCTATGACTCAGCCACCATGAACACAGCTGAAATGAACATCGGGGTACATATATCTTTGCAAAATAATGTTTTCACGTTTTGGGGGTAGATAACCAGAATAAGGATTGCTGCGTTATATGGCAAATCCATTCCTAATTATTTAAGGAATCTCCTTACTGTATTTTATAGTAGTTGTAGCAATTTACGTTCCCATCATTGGTGTATGAGGGTTTCTCTTTCTCCACAACCTTTTCAGCACCTGTTATTCCTTGTGTTATAGCCATTGTTATAACCATTCTACCAGATGTGAAGTGGTATCTCATTTTGGTTTTAATATGCATTTCCCTAATTGCTTGTGAAGTTCAGCAATTTTTCATATATCAGTTGGCTTATTGTATGTCTTCTTTGGAAAAGTATCTATTCAGGTCTTCTGCCAATTTTTAAATTGTATTGTTGTTTTTATTGTTGTTGTTGAGTTTTATGTGTTCTTTATATATGTTAGATATTAGCCCCTTATTATAGGTATTGTATACAAATATGTTCTCTATTTGGATGGTTTTATCTTTATTTTGTTGATAGTTTTAATTGCTGTGCAGTTTTTTAGTTTGATATACAGTAGTCCCCTTTATTTTTGATTTTACTTCACTTTGTTTTGAGGTCAAGTCCATAAAGTCCTCTCTGAGCCCACGATCTGTAAGTATGCTACCAATGTTTTTCTTTTATGCAATTTATTGTTTCAGGTCTTATGTGGAAGTTTTTGTCCATTTTGAGTTAATTTTATTATATAGTGACAGTTCACAGTCCAGATTTATTCTTTTGCATGTGGTTTTCCAATTTTTCCAGCACCATTTAATGAAGAGGCTTTATTTTCTCCATTAAATATTTTTTGCCCCTTTGTCAAAAATTATCTGTCCATGTATTTGTGGACTTACTTCAGCATTTTGAATTCTGTTCCATTAGTCTGTGTGTATATTTTTCTGTCAATACCAAGATGTTTTGATTACTGACACTTTCTAGTATAGACTGAAGTGTCTGGGAGTGTGATGCCTCCAGCTCTATTCTTTTTTATAGGATTGCTTTAGCAATTTGGTGTCTTCTGTGGTTCCATGTGAATCTAATTTTTTAAAAAATCTATTTCTTGAAAGAATGTCTGGGGATTTTGATGGGAATTGCATTAAATCTGTATATTGCTTTGGGTAATATGGCCATTTTAATTATGTTGATTCTTTCAATCAGTAAACATTATCCGTTTATTTGTATCTTCTTCAATTTCATTTAATAAAGTCTTATAGGTTTCCAAAAGTATAAGTTCTTTATTCTCTTTGTTAAGTTTATTCCTAGGTGTTTTCTTCTTTTTCTTGTGATCACAAGAAGTGCTATTGTTTTCTTTTCTTTTTTTTCTGAAGTTTTGTTGTTTGCATATAAAAATGCCAAAGATTGCTGTATATTGATTTTGTATCCTGCAACTTTACTAATTTCTTATTTTTAATAGTTTTCTGGTGGAGCTTTTAGTGATTTCAATATAAAGGATCATGTCGTCTACAAAAAGTGACAGTTAAACTTATTCACGCCCAATTTGGATGTTGTTGGTTTCTTTCTTCTGCCTGATGGCTCTGGCTAGAACTTCCAGCACTGGAGAAAGGGCGTCAGCTTTTTCTTATTCAGTATGATATCAGTTGAGGGTCTGTCTTTAAGATGTGATTATAGGCAGTTTATTTGTGATTTTTCTTATTTCTCAAGACAGGCTTGTGGTGATATAAATTTCCCTCTTATTAAAGCTTTAGATACATCCCAATAATTTTGATAATGTTGTGTTTTCATCATCATTTGTTTCTTTGTATTTTTAATCTCTTGTTTTATTTCTTCTTTGATCCAGTCATTTTTTAATAACTTGTTTAATCTCTGTGCATATGTGCTTTTTGTGCTTTCGTTTTGTAGTTAATCTCTAATTTCAAAGTTTTGTGATCAGACAGTACAGTTGGTACGATTTCAATCTTCTTAAGTTTGCTAAGGCTAGTTTTGAGTCCTAGCATATATGGTCTATCCTTGAGAATGTTCCATGTGCACCAGAAAAGAATTTATAATCATGTTTTGTAGATGAAATATCCTATAATTGTCAGCTATGTCCAATTGCTGTAATGTATCACTTAAAACTGATATTTTCTTATTTATTTTCTGTTCAGAGGATCTGTCCTTGGCTGTCAAGGGGTTGTTTAGGTCCACTATTATAATTGTGTTTTTTTTTCAGTTTCTCCTCTTAGCTCTATTAGTAGTCGCTTTGTAAATTTTGGTGCTTTTTGGTTGGGGGTATATGTATTAATAAGTGTAATATCTTCTTGTTGCATTGTCCCCTTTATCAATATAAAATATCTGTCTTTATTTCTTACAATCTTTTTGATCCTGAAGCAGTTTTGTCAGATATAAGAATGGCTACACCTGCTTTTCTCTGGATATTATTTGCTGGAAGTATTGATTTCCATCCTTTCACTTTGAGTCCATATTTGTTGCTGTGGCTGAGGTGTGTCTCTTAGAGGCAGTATATGTTTTTTAATTCAGTTTGCTAGTCTGTATCTTTTTATTGGTTAGTTTTGTCCATTTACATTTAGGGTGATGATTGATATATGAGTAATTCATATAGCCATTTTATCTTTTGTTTTCTGATAACTCTTTTTATCAATTGCTTCTTTGCTTTCTTCTTTTTGTTTGTCGTTATAGTTTGATGGTGTTATGACTACTTTCTCTGTTTTCTCTCTGTCACTGATGTTGTTGTTGTTATATGTCTCAGTTCTAGGTCCTTTTTGAGTAGTTACCATAAAATTTATGTAAAAGAAAATTTCATGTATTCATTTGTCCCTTTTCTTTTTAAAGATTTATTTTTATTGTTTTTGACAGAGAGAGAGAGAGAGATACAGAGACAGAGAGAAGGGGGAGGGCCCAGAACAGTCTCCATAGTTGTACATCATTGGTTTTTCCACATAGTTTTATTCCACAGGTGGATGCGGGCTGCACAGAGCAGGAACTGGGCCGGGGTCTCACCCTGGTGAGAACCAAATGGGGGGCACTCCTCAGTTCAGCATATGGGTCCACATGGACCAGGGCCAGGATTCGATCCTTGGTCCTCAGGGCTGCAAAGTGAGTGCTTAACCCACTGAGCCATCCCGTCTTCCCCATTTGTCCCTTTTCTTAAGGGTGCTTCTAATCTCCTTTCTCTTTGAAAGTTTAAACCTTTACTTCTCTCGTTTTATGTTTTGTTGTAGTTTTGTTTGGTTTTGATTTAGGTTTTGGTTTTTGTCCCTGTTTATCCCTATTTATTTTTACTTTTTGTTTCAGGTCAATAGCCTTCTTCATTACTTCTTGCAATGCCAGCCTGTACTGGAGAATTTCCTCAGCTTCTGTGTGTCTGAATAGGTCTTTATTCCTTTTTAATATCTAAAGGATAACTTTGCTGGTTAGATAATTCTTGGCTGCTAATTTCTCTCCTTCAATATTTTGAATATTTGATTCCACTCCTTCCAGGCTTGGAGAGTTTCTGTTGAGAAATCTGATAGGCTTTCCTTTATAGGTTATTGTGGTATTTCTCCTAGCTGCCTTGAGAATGTTTTCCTTGTCTTTGACCTTTGACATCTTCAGTATAACATTCCTTGGAGAAGTTCTGCTAGGATTCAAGTATCTAGGGGTTCTGTTTCTTTCTTGGATTTGAGGTTCCATTTTTGTCCACAGATTTGGGAAGTTTTCATCTACTATTTGTCTGAGTACATTCTCTGTGCCCATCTCATCCTCTGCTTTGTGCAGAATACATATTATACTTTTTTTTGGAATTTAATTAACAGTAACTTTATTTTAATGGAATCTCATGTTGTTTTTTTTCCTTTTTTAAATTTTATTGTTAAATTTATTGGGGTGACATTGATTGGTAACCATTAGATAGTTTCCGGATATACAAGTCCACATCACATCACCTATGCATCACATTATGTGCTCACCACCCAGAATCAGCTCTCCTTCCATCACCATATATTCAGTGTCCACTCCGCTTCCCTCCTGCCCCAACTCTCCCTCCCCACTCCTCCCCTTCCCCCAGGTAACCACCAAACCTTTGAGTGAGTCCATAGGCTGGTGCCCACTCCCACCTCCCCTCCCCATTCTCCCTCCCCACTCCTCCCTTTTCCTCAGGTAACCACCAAGCTATTGAGTGTGTCCATAGGTCTCTGTGTCTTTGTTACTTTCAGTTTTATAATTCACATATAAGTGAGGTCATATGTTTCCTGATTCTTTCAGTCTGACTTATTTTGCTTAATAAGATGGTCTCAAAGTCCATCCATGTTGTCACAAATGAGTGTATTTCATCTTTTCTTATCGCTGAGTAGAGAATACATATTATTCTTATGTGACTCTTTCTAATAAAGTCAGATAGTTCATGTAGAGTTCTTTTATTTTTTTTAACTCTCAGATCTCTCTCCTCTTCCTTCTGTGACATTTTTAAATCTCTTTTGTCAATTCAATTTCACTATTCTTTTTCTTCATCTGGTTAACTCTGCTTCCTGTGCTAGCTATTTTATTTTTCATTTCCTTTATTTATTGTTTATCTCCAGATTTTCTATTAGATTCTTTTGTATAGTTTCAATTTATTTGTTAAGGTATCTTTTTTATTCACAGAATTCTTTTCTGAGATTATTTAGCTCTCTCTGAGTACTCACCAAATTTCTGTGATCCCTTTGACTATTTTCAGAATTGCAGTCGCAATCATATATTTCCATATCTTCAAGTTTCTTTTCTGGGTATTTTTTTCATTTTCATTCTGAGATCCTTTGGTTACTAGGGCACTTTTTGCTATTGGGGTATTTCTGTTTCTGGGCATAAGAATTTTTCCCCTGATAGATGTGAAGAGATCTTTATTTTACTTCCTAGCTGATGTTGCTTCAGTGTTTTACAATATTTTCTCTTATTTATTTTTTTCTCAGAGTGGGAGACTTCTTAGAAGGTGAGCTTCTCTTTGACTCAGCTGCTTTGGCCTCTGTGCACCACCCCTTTGGAAAGATATGGTGGGCAATGTTATTCTATGCCTCCAAGATTCCACTGCAGTCAGAAGCTGCCACACATGTGCTTCACAGTTTTTATGAGTCCCTCTGCCATCTTCAGGGGGATGGGAGGTGGCAGGGTTTTCCAAAATACATAGATTTGTTTGCTTCACAGGTAATGTTGGCTTCTCAGCAGCAGCTGACTAAATGCAGGCACTGAGAAATACTATGTTGTGAGCTTAGGAAGACAGCAAGAGAAAGCTGAGAGGCTCCGTGTTCAAAGACACACAGTGTTCCAGCTGGGGCCCTACTTCATCAAGAGCTACTCTGCACTTCAGTCACCAGTGTATTCCTGCTACAGGCACTCCAGGCAGGGGAATAGACTTTGGCTGCTTGTTCGTGCTCCAGTTGCTGGCCTCACACTCTGTGGGTCCTGCACTCCTGCCACCCACCCCACACTCCAGCTGCCAGACCCAAACTCTGGTCACCCATGCTGATTTCCAGTTACTACTGGTGCCACACTATGGCCTTTGGTGCTGCACTATGGGTACCCAAGCCATGCTATGACTGCTCTCCCCACACTCCTGCTGTGGTGTCATGCTACAGCCAGCACCACCCACTTCTGCTGTCCACCCCACTATCCAGTAGCCAGCATCTTCACTTTTGTCTGTTCTAGGCTTCCAACCTGCCCAGAGTCATTCTATACCTTGACTTATGATCCCACATTTTCACTTCATTCTCTCCTCTGCTGGTCTCTGAGTTGGTTACTGGGTAGGTCTCCGGGTTGTGCTCCATGATGTGTTCCCTTCCCTTCTCTCTCTCTCAGCTCCTTTTCTCTGGCTTTATGTTTTTTTCTTGCGATAAGTGGGTTTTTCAGCTGAGGCTGTGTGTTGCTTAAAGATTTTCTGATTGGATTCTAGTTGTTTAATTTGTTATTCTTTTCAGGAGAGGTTTCAAGAGCTCCTCTTACATCACCATCTTGCTGACATCTCTCAGACACCAGATCTTCTGGCACCTTTATCATAGACTTCTCATCATCCAGAGCAATCATGGAAGCTGGGAAGTCCCAATATCTGCTGTGCCACAGCTAGAATAACAGGAGAGAAGCTGTTTCATCCCACACCAAGTTTGAAGGCCTAAGAAACAGTAGCCAGTGGTTTCAGTTTCACTTCCAAAGCCATCAGGCTTCACTTCTGAGAAAAGTGGACTTCAGAGTCCAAAAGCTAGAATAAATTGAATATCCTAGTTCAGTCAGGAGGAGTACCCCCTTAACTCAGCTTCTGTTCTACTCAAGTTTGCATTGACTAGATGAAGTCCAACTACATTAGGGTAAAATCTGGCAATAACTGGAAAAACTACAATGCTTGTGCCATCCTGGTTTTGAGGACCTGTAAACAGATCCCAGGTCATCAGCAGGGGTTCCAAGGGCCCCACTGCCTCTACCAAACTCCAAGATCTGCTTTACCACAGAGGTGCTGCTTACCCTGAAGTCAGATATTATTAGTTCTCTGGCTTAAACCTTTAAAGTGAAACACAGTAGAGCAATGCACTTACCCTGGGTGCCAACAATGGGTGAAAGAGGGGACTGAAGAACCATTATAAGGAATAAAGACAGAGAGATATCTGTGGGTCAGAATTGGCAGCAAATGCCACTGGGAAAAGAAGTAAGTGGAACTGTGTTTGGGCTACATGAAAGAAAACCCAATAGAAGGTCACAGCATGAGCCCCATTGGCAGCTGCCTGCCAAAGAAAATTCAGTCATAGACAAAGCTTGTAGAGCTCATGCCTGCCCTGCTGGATCTCATTTTGAAAATTTAAGAGCTTAAAACCAGTGCTGATTTACAGGAGGTGGCAGCTAGTGAAAATCTAAACCATAATTAAGAAAGAGGATTAGATTTCCCAGAAAAAACAAATTATAACCGGTTCTGGGAACAAACAGTACCCATTTCATACTCTTTTCTTTTTCCTAATATTTAAAGGAAAGAAGCAGCAGTTAGAGAGGAAATGGAAACCCATGGAGAAACAGAACTGGAGAAAGAAGATCTCATGACCCTGGTCTTTGTTGAATGTTAATCTGATCATGGTGCTCCTCTCCTTAAACTCTTCAGTGACCTCTCACTCTTCTTTAAATGAAGTCCAAACTCCTTCACTTGGACCATAAAGGCTTGCCAAATCTGGTTGTCCCCTTGGTTTTATCTCACCATTTGCCTCTTTTCTTTATCCATTCTGAACATCTCTCAGGTCCTCACAGGTGCCTAAATTTTCTATAGCCACTGGATCACTGCATGGAACACTTTTCCTTTTCCTCTTCATCTTCATCTGATTGGCACCTACTTATTCTTCAATGCTCAGCTGAAACATTACTTCTTCAATGAAGTTTTTTTTATCCTTGTTTATGTTAGAGCCCCTTGCTCTGTGGTCAAAAACAGCTGTACGTCCTTGTGATAGTTCATAATTCTCATCAGTTTTGTAATTAGTATTTATTTATTTATCACTCTTCTCTGCAAAATAGTAAACCACACAAGGGCAAAGATCTTTGTAGGTGCTCAAAAACACCTGCTAAGTTAATAAAGTGATTGAATTGAAGCAAACTTTATTTTTTGACTCTGGATTTTTCTTTATCATTGAATTCTAAATTGCAAGAAAATTAAAATTAGACAATTTCCAAGAGAGAACAGAAAGAACAATTGTTGTGACCCAGCAGTTAGGCTTTGTGATCACTTCATACCTTTCCTCATAGTCAGCTACTCTGCCTGCTTTGCTGCTGCTGCTGCTGCTGCTCCTGCTACTGCCACCTTTTCTCAGGTAGCTGCACTGCAATCCCCATTTCTGCTACTTTGGTTGGCACCCTGCTATCGAAAATATATGTTCTATATAGCTACTTTTCTTCCTGTTACCTCCTGTCCCACACCCAGGTAATATTAGCTTGTTTGTTTGTTTGTATTTTTAATTTATTCTCACTGTCAGTCATTGAACAACTATTTATAAAGCAACTTCTGTATTCCAGGTACTGGCTCATTAAAATTTTCTTGTTTTCAAATCTTGCAGTTGATCATTTAGGAGCTGACTGTAATAAAAAAAATACAAAATTAAGCAAAATTTTATTTCAGGGGTAAACAGATGGATAGTTAGAAGTGTATTTAGTGAAAACTCAAAAAGAAAAGTTGGAAATCTTTTAGTTGATAGCAACAGTAAAATCAAATTAAATTGACTTAAACCCATGCCTTCAATGGTTTGCAAATATTTTAAAGGCCAGAGGTTGTTTCAGGCATGATTTGTTCCAGAGTTCCATAGAGTCACTAGTCTCTGGCTCTTTGGGGATTCTTAGGGCTCTACTCAGCTTTCCTCATGGCAGCAGTTACTCTAGATCGCACTTCTTCCACTACACCAAAGAGAAGCTTTCCACGTACCTTTCACAGAAGATAAAGGAACACCCAGAAAAAGAAATTTTCTCCCTCTCAGTGGCCTGAGTTTGGCCAGATGCCCATCCTGGAATCTGTTGTCTCACCCAGGGAGGGGTATACATGGTTGGTTTAAGCAAGAAATGGTATTCATTCCATGCTGATTGTATAGCTGAACAAAGTGAACCATATCTCTAAATGGCGGGAGGGGGGAGAAAAAAAAGGTTGTTTTAAAAATGTAAGAAAGAAAGAAAGAAAAAAATTCATACCAAAGAAGCAATCAACAAATGCCCATTACAATGGTGAATAAACTTTTCCAGTGAAGCACTCTAGTTTTTCCACCTCATGAAAAAATATGTCATCACTCTTGCGTTGCTTAGGGAATTTCCAATTCTTTGAATATGAATGAATTAGAGAGAGAGAACCCAGTTCAACTCCCTCATACTATAACAAGTAAGGCTGGTAAAAGTGAACCAATCTGCCCCAGATTACACTGTAGTTAATACCATTAAAAAGAACATAACCCTCCCTTTTGGTCCTCTGAGCAGAACAATGGCATGCAGCAAGAACAAGTGCCTTAAGAATGCAGCAAAAAGGGAGTGAAGAAGAAAGTGGTTGACTCATTTTCTAAGAAAGATTGGTATAATATGAAAGCACCAGCGACATATAATAAATATTGGAAAAACGCTAGTCACAAGAATTCAGGGAAACAAAATCCCATCTGATGGTCTCAAGGGTAATGTGTCTTGTTTGTTTGTTTGTTTGTTCATTTTTAAAGATTTATTTTTTATTGTTTTTTGACACAGAGAAACAGACAGAGAGAGAAGGGGAAGGCCCAGAGCAGTCTCCATAGTTGACAGCATTAGTTTTCCATATGGTTTTACTCCACAGGTGGTCGCGGGGCTGTGCAGGGCAGGAACTGGGCCGGGAGCCTCCCACATAGGTCCTGGCAAGAACTGAACTGGGGCACACCCCAGTTCAGCATATGGTCCCATCTGGGCCAGAGCCGGGATTCGATCCTCGGTCTCTGGGGCTGCAAAGCGAGCGCTTAACCTGCTGAGCCACCCCAGCTTCCCCTCAAGGATCATGTTTTTGAAGTGAGTCTAGCTAATCTACAAAATGATGAAGTTGCATTTAGAAAATTTGAGCTAATTGCTGAGGACATTCAGCGCAAAAACTGTCTGCCTAATTTCCATGGCATAGATCTTACTTACAGACAAAAAAACTGCAGGCCATGATGCAAACTTATATTACTGTAAACACTACCAATGGTTATTTGCTTTGACTATTCTGTGTTGGTTTTCCTAAAATACACAGCAATTACATTTGAAAGACCTTTTATGCTCAGCATCAACAAGTCCACCAAATCCGGAGGAAGATGAATGGAAACCATGTCCCAAGAGGCACAAACAAATGACTTAAAAGACTTGGTCTATAAATTAATTCCAGATAGCATTGGAAAACGCATAGAAAGTCTAGCCAATCTACTTATCTGCTCTATAATGTCTTTGTTAGAAAAGTAAAAATGCTGAAGAAACCCAACTTTTAATCGGGAAAACTCATGGTGCTTCATGAAGATAGCAGTTCTGGAAAAGCTAATGGGGATGATACCGGTGATAAAATTTAACATGATGATAGATATGAGCCCCAGTCCAAGAACATGTTTTAAATTCAGACTTTTAATGGTGACAAAAAATCCTATTGGTGAAAAACAGAACATAACCCAAGTGTTTGTATTTTTGACCTAACATTCTTTCTTGTGTGTTAATACTACACAATCAGGGCAAAATCAGATCATGTGGTGTGTCCTTGCTGTTATTCCTTAAACACTGAGTTTATTTGCAAAGAAAGTGTGTTTGTTGGGTTAATGAGGAAGGAGATAGGTAGAAAAGAATGAAGGAATGGAATAAAAGAACAATTTTAATATCTTTAAATTTTTTTTAAATTTCTAACACTTTCTAACACATTATTGATCCCAGAAACAAGAATTTTTCTCAGAGCTCAGGAAATGTGATACTGGGACTTTGATAATAAGAATCCATGTAGGAACAACAATTAGGCTTTTAAGTCCTGGTCCCAGGACAGAGTATCATTTAGGGAAAAGCCAGGTTTCTGGCTCTGCTCCTAACACTAAGTGTTTTAGATCTGTGAGAAAATGCTCATTTGGCTTGATTTGAGGAAGGACTCTTCTGTGTAGAGGGAGTTCATGCTGGTAAATTGTATAAAATCACACAACAACCTATGCTCTGGGGCCTGCGACCTCTCTTCCAGGTCACAGAACTACATTTAATTTTTTTAAGGCAGACCAGCTAACAAGGGCCAGCTGTGGATGTGAGAAGAATGGACAATAGACAAATAAAAGTGCACTCCCAGATCCTGGAAAGTCTCTCCATAAGTAAACACCTTCTCCAGTATGAAGAACCTATTCAAAAACAAAAAGCTCACTCCAAGGATGCTTATCATAAACTATTATTTACCATCAATATCCCAGCAGAAATTAATGAAACTTTTGCTCACAATGCTCCCTTACCCAAATTCTTCCCAGCCTCTCTCCCTCCTTCAACTTTCCTCTACCCAGTGGTCCAAATTCACTTATGTTTAATAAGTTGAATTGTATAATTCTAATGCTTAAAACACTTTCACAAATTCAAATTTTTATAGAATAAACCCTGCTTTGTTAACACAATCCATGACGTCCAGAACTCACTGCCCATGATTTCTCCTGTGCTCTAACCCACTAAACCACTGAGGCCACCTCTTAAACTCTTTTCACTTTCATGCCTTGCTACCATAGTTCTGGCTGTTTTCTCTGCCTAGAATGCCCTATAAGTTTAGTACCAAAGTTTTCTTCTATACAACTTATTGTTTGGGGAATTATGTGGAAGTCTGTAATCCATTTTGAGTTAATTTTGGTATATGATGACAGTTCACAGTTCACATTCATTCTTTTGCTTGTGCTTTTCTAATTTTCCCAGCACTGTTTACTGAAGATGCTTTCTTTTTTCCATTGTATATATTTCTTGCTCCTTTGTCAAAAATTATCTGTCCATAAACTTGTGGGTTTGTGTCTAGGTTTTTTATTCTGTTCCATTGATCTGTGTGTCTGTTTTTCTGGCAATACCAAACTGTTTTGATTATTGATGCTTTGTAGTATAAATTGAAATTTGGGAGCATGATGCCTCCAGCCTTATTCTTTTTCTTAGGATTGCTTTGGCAATCTAGGGTCTTTTGTGGTTCCATACCAATCTGACAATATTTTTAATCTATTTCTTGAAAGAATGTCTGTGGGATTTTGATAGGAATTGCATTAAGATTGTATATTGCTTTGGGTAATATAGCCATTTTAACTACGTTGGTTCTTCCAATCCACAAACATGAAATATCTTTCCACTTCTTTGTGTCCTCTACAATTTTTTTAATAGAGTCTTATAGTTTTTTGTGTATAAGTTCTTCATGTTCTTAGATAAATTTATTCCTATGTATTTTATTCTTTTTGTTGCAATCACAGAAGGTATTGATTTTCTCATTTCCTTTTCCAAAGTTTTGTTTTGGTATATAAAAATACAATGAATTCTTATATATTGATTTTGTATCCTGCAACTTTACTGTATTCATTTATTGTTTCTAATATAATAATTTTCTAGTGGTGTCTTCTTAATTTTCCATGAAAAGTATCATCTCATCTGTAAAAAGTGACAGTGTATCTTCTTTACCAATTTGGATGACTTTTCTTTCTTTCTTTCTTTCTTTTTTATTGTTAAATTTAATGGGGTGACATTAGTTGGTAACAATTAGATAGTTTCCAGAT
>PVKE010038619.1:0-15362 GCA_004027555.1 Craseonycteris thonglongyai
GTTACATTGGTTGGTAACAATTAGACAGTTTACAGATGTACAAGTCCACCTCACATCATTCATGCATCGTATTATGTGCCCATCACTCAGTATCAGCTCCCCTTCCATCACCTTATACCTTGTACTATTCTTGATTTCCCTCCCAGTGTTCTTTCCAAAATGATATGTAAACGCAGCAGTTACCCACATAGTTTGCAACAAGTAGGAAAGCCCTTAATCACTTCAAAACATTATCTCCCCACAAAGGAGCAAGTGCCTAAGTATGTGTGTGTGTGTGTGTGTGTGTGAGAGAGAGAGAGAGAGAGAGAGAGAGAGAGATTTTTTTGCTTATAAGACCACTATTAATGAATCATTCACTTAAAATAAAATATATATATTGTTGAATGTGAAGGAATTATTTTTTAAGTATACCTATAATAGGCCTAACTGATTATGTCATTCTTTCTTCAAGTATCAGAACTCCCTGAAATGTTCTTTAAATCTGTAGACTTCTGGGTCCTTCCCCAGGCCCGGGAAATCAGAATCACTTGGTGGGAGAGGCCAATGAGCTATGCTTCTAACACTCTAAGTGAAATTAAGAATCCTAAAGTCTGAGAACCACTAGCTTAAATATTAAGAATAGCTATTGCTATCCTAACTTATGTTTCTCTACACCAAAGGGGGGAAAAATAATGGGGTCTCTCCATACTTAGTCTTTATGTGGCCTTGCTTTTACAGAAACAGTCTGATGTCAGAATCCATAAAAATAATTTACAACAAATATCATGACAATGATATTACTCTCAGGATATGACTCTCACAGCATAATTTACACCAAATCATTCCTAACAATCCCCTTCAGACATTGATCTCTCCCACTTTTCCAAT
Source organism: Craseonycteris thonglongyai (assembly GCA_004027555.1). NCBI lineage: Eukaryota > Metazoa > Chordata > Mammalia > Chiroptera > Craseonycteridae > Craseonycteris > Craseonycteris thonglongyai. Next base: position 868 of record PVKE010038619.1, read on the forward strand.
CTTTCTACTCTCAAAAATATATATGTCTATTCAAAATTGTTTCCTCTTATGCACCTAAGCTATGAAAGAAATCATTGGAGAGTTAGGGAATGAGGAACAAGCTTTATATTAAACATTATTATTGAATCATTAATTTTATTAATTGTAATAATAGAGGTATAGTTATTTGAGTGAATGTCCTCTGTCTCAGGAGATGAATTCTGAAGTATTTAAGGGTGAAGTGTCATTACATCTTCAACTTAATTTCAAATGGTTTAGGAGGGAAAAGTACATATATGTGCACTTGTTTATATATACACATAAATATACACACATACACAGGTATGTGTGTGAATGAGTGAATGCAAATATGGCTAAATGATGATGGTTGGTAAATCTAGGGTATTATATTATCTTCTGTAGAATTTTTCAAAATAAAAGCTGGGGAGAAACAAACCCCCTTGTCTTTCTGATTGCCCTCTCCCCACGTCCCATTCCCTGTCACACACTGCTCATGTTCCAGATGGAAGCAGCCACCTCTTCCTTGATCACATCGAATCACAGGGCCTGAGAACCCCACACTACCCAGGTTTCCCTTGCCAATGGTGGAAATAACTAGAAGAATAGTTTTCTCCTCTCACTCTGATTTTCTTTCAAGAAATTCCAGCCTATAAAATTCTCTGCCCTATCATACATGGGAGTGCTTGTCACTTAGTTTCCAACTAACAGTTAACTGAAGAAGTCTAGGACACCCAGCAGTCCTAGAGGAAAAATAGATTCCTAAAGATGACCCAGGGCACCATGGGTGTGAGTCCATCTTTGGGTGGATATGTAGGTATCTCGTGGTCTACCCTAGCCATGAGAACCCTCAAGAACAAATATCTTTGACTTACCACTAAACCTACTCATCACTGAAATTCTTTCTCCTCCAACTACAGTTTTTTTAGTAAATTCTTAATTACAGATTAGCTCTCTAAAGTCTTAGCATGATATGACTAAGTAGAACCACACTGGATGACCAGAGAGGGGGTTTAACAATGTTCTAGGAAGCATCTTGTCCTTCACTTTTGCCAGTGGGATCCCAGCGTTCCTACAGTTGCAGCACTTTAGAGATCTCAGGGACAACAGGTGCAGAGCCCTCAGAATTAAGGGGGAAAGTAAGATGCTGCATCTAGGAGCCACTTTAGGGTATTAAGTAAGAAAGGCAGCTAAAATTTTGTAGATTTTATTGGAACTATGACAAGCCTCATTAGCATACCTTGATAAATGTCATTATGACTAAAGATTCTCTGATTATCTGTGTGACACCAGAAAGGTACCCCTTAGAATAGAACCTCATTGAGGATGTTGGGTCAGGGAGTGAAAAACCTGAGAATCCCCCACTCAAGGACAGAGAAATAACTAAGATGACATATAAAACCTGGAAGAGATGCTAGCCCTGAGCAGAACTTCTCTCAGCTATATGGTGTTGACATCATTGCTTGATTCTTTAGTGAAAGAAAAATGAAAATGTGTATTAAAAATTAACTAGGGCAACCTGAGTGACTGCCCCAACCTCCCTGAGATAGTCAAGTTCCAATCCAAGACTCTATGAATATTACTTTATGTGGCAAAAGAGACTTTAGAGATGTGACACATTAAGGATCTTGAGATAGGAAGATGATCTTGGATTAATTAGGTGGGCCCTAAATGTAATCACAAGGGTCCTTGTAAGAGAGAGGCAAGAAGGACAGAAGAAAAAGAAGGAAGTTTGACAAGAAAAGCAGAGATTGGAGTGCTGTGGCCACAAGCCAAGGCCAAGGAACATGGGTGCCTTTAGAAGTTGAAAGTAATAAGAAATAGATTCTCCCTTGGAGCCTCCAAAGCAGGAACCAGGTCTGCACACACCTTGATTTTAGACTCCAGAACTGAAAGAGAATTAGTTCCCTGTTATAGTGGCAACAGGAAACTAACATATCAATCATAAATGTTTATTGCATAAGGTTATGCTTAAGTTGGCTAAGTAGCCAACTGCAGCTCTCATTTCACAGTGTCGATTCAGTATTTCTCATTAATTCCCACTTTTGTACCTTTATTAAATTTTACATCAACAAATTCTATTAAGAATTGAAACGACTATAGAGAGATACCCGGAGAGTGTGAACTCCACCCACTGTAGCAGTCAAGGCCAACTGTGATGGAGAGAGGAGGGAATAAGGCTGTCAAATCACTCTTCTGCAAAGATGCCAACATGATAGCAAAACCCAGTCCATTTTCTGGTTCACAACTGACCACACCTTTCAGGACATCACGGGATCCTCAAACATAGAAGCTGTTTAACAACAGAGTTCCACAGAGGCCTACTAGAGGCAATCTGATGTAATAGCAACAGAACAGACACTCATGCATTTGAATCCTAACTCCACAATGATCTGCTATAAGTTCAGAGTTTCCAGCTCAACTGAAAATCAGAAATAATAACATTTCTTCCTGACTAGCTTTCTTATGTGGGTGGAATGAGATTATGGAATTAAGGCCCTAGCCTGGTAACTAGTATGAAGATTGGTGTTGATGACAGAAAATTAATTTCCCCAGCTCATACAGAATGTTACTGTCACAGAGAGGACTGCTACCCGTGACCCTCGATGATGCCTCTCCAGCTCACTGCACGTGACATCATTGAGAATTCCCAGACTGCCTTGGGACTCCAGTGTCCATCACTTTCTGTCAGTTTTTCTGGCTGCTTAGATGGCCCTCGGTCAACATTTGCATGACACTAGCTACATGACATGTAGGAAATGATTTGGGGCTGGGCCAGGGGAGGGAGGCAACTGAATGAGCCAAACAATGCCCCTTCCTCAAGGAAAATATATTGTAGTGTGTCTGGACAAGAACAAAAATGACATTGATTGTGTAGAGGAAGTGGCGAGCCTCATCGCTCGTTTATGGGCAGATGAAAGGCTTCAATGTGGCTTCCCAAAGATAGCTGTGATTTACGCTGGCCCTGGAGACAGGCACAGCTGTGACAGATGGTAGAGGACTGACGAAAGAGTGGGAACGTCTGGGTCCTGCTTAGACAAGGGCAAGCAGTCTGCCGTGGGTGGCATTGAGGGGTAAGCGGACATGCTTAAATCCACTCACCTTCCAAGGCAAATGCCATTCCTCATTCAGGAGAGCTCTGCTTTAATAAGGAGAGGTCAACCCAAGGTAGTGAGAGGGCAGAGTGTTATACCAACGATCAGCCATTTCTCTGTCTCAGAGGATAGCCAACAATTTGGAGCTGGTTTCCACTCTTACGAGAGAAATAACTTTGGCTGCTCCTTTTAGTTGAGCAATTGTAGAGCGAGCAGGTACCCACTAGCATGAGGAAAATCTAGAAGGGACACTTTTGAGGCTGAATTATACCCAGGATCCCCTTGCAGTAATTCTGCAGAGGAAGCTTGTCAACTTTCAGGGGAAACCTTGGCCCTGGCTTTTCCCCATTCTGAAAATCAGAGAAGCCAGCGGACGTGGGCTAGGGGACTCTGACTGTGGTCTGTGGCCAGGAAAGAGGCCAAGGACTCCAACAGAAAGTTTACAAGAAGGAAGGGTGTCTGCACTAGTGACCAGAGCTCAGCCAAGGGCCTGAGGGACATCAGGGGAGAGGACTGGTCCCAGCAAAGCAGGGGCCCGACTATCAAGAGCCCTCCAGACCCACGAGACCAGTGCAGCGCCGATTTGAAACAAATGCCTGGAGACGTGAGCGTGAACTGAAGGGGCGATCATCTTAGAGCCTAATTAATTTGGGACATACCACTGAGACATAATTGGGGGATCCAGGTGGGGCACGCTTCTGGGTGACAACCACTTGTCATTCTGAGCATAGAAGCAGCTGTGCTGGGCCATTTGGTGAAGCCCAAAGTGTTTATCACATGGGTATCAGCTGTCCAGAAAGGTGCTGCAGTTTCCATAGGTATTCACTGTTCAATGACAAATTATGGTATTTGCGGCTTACCTGTGTCAGTGTCATCACTATTACAGGGTGAATTCCTGGCAGGGACCCTGGCCTCTTAGCATGTATGTTCAGCAGAAAGAGTGGCAGCCACTCAACTATGCAATGCTTTTGCATGAGGACACTGATGAGCAAGTACAGTAGACTCTCCGTTAACCGGGACTCAAGCAACCGGCATGCTCAGTTAACAGAGAGTCTGCATACGTTTATCCAACATCTACCAATTATCACGGTGCCAGTTAATGGAGAGTCTACTGTACTTATTAAACATCTTACAAATCTCTCCTATAACAGGGACTATGCAGCTTATATTAAGTTTATAAGTAAAACCCTTGTCAATTGGTCTCATTTATATTCAGCCCTACATAAAGGTCCCTTTCCTCCACAGCTTCCTGCCACATATTATTTTTTAATCAAGTAATTTAACATCAAACTACACTGGTGTGGAAGAAAGCAGATGAGTGTAAGGGAAACTGGCTAATTGCAGTTGATCTTCTGAAGTTCAAATCAGGGTGCTGGCTAGAGCATCTGGTTACACTCTTTGGAGTCTCAAATTCACTGAGATCAATAACTATACTATCTCACATGCCCTCCTTATCTCCAATCTGTCTCCCCAACTGCACCACTTAGTGGGCTCAAAGAGTGAAGGATGGCTTTCCAGACCCTTAGCTTGAGGTCCTTGGGGGACTTCTACCTTGACTGTTGCTGTCAGACAGAACTGCAGGGGGCAGGGGCAGTGACAATGGCCCAGGGCTACCGACCTAGGCGGCCCTGTCTCCCATTTTGCCAGGGAGACACAAGGGCAGACAGCTGCTCCGGGCATGTTTGTGTATATGTAAATATCCCTATACACTCCGCACTCGAGAGCAGTCTGGCCATCTGCCACACATTCAGTGTGTGTCTCCACTGTGCAGTCAGTATCGCAGATGGAGACGGAGACAGGCAGGCTCAGGGCATCTCTGCCCTAGTCTCAAGCACTCAGACAATCCCAGAGCAAGTTTCTGAACCTTTGAGGTTTCCTTATCACAATATGAGGAGAACACAGTTCAAGCGAAATGGGATCTTACTGTTCCATTGTTCAAACAGGGTGGGGAAACATCACAGCATTATTAACAAGACAGGTTGAAAATGTCCAAACAATAGGGCATCCGGACACTTTCTCTCTCTTGTCCAAAGCTGTTCTCTCAGCACAACCAATAACACTCTCACTCACATCCAAATCCATAGCCCATTGAAAAGTGTCTACTTCAGAGCCCAGAGACAAAAATGAAGAGGCAAGTATCCTCCCAGCTAAATCCTATTATAGCCCCTCCTATTTTTCCTCCCTCTCCCACCCCAAAGCTGTGCTGTTTTAGCTGTTCTCTCTTTCACTGTATGCTTTGTTGCCGCAGAATCAGTCAAAGCTTAAAAAGACTGCATGAGTTGTCCCTTCATACCAACCCATAAGGGAAAAATGTTATCAAACTCCTACTCTTAGAGCCACAGTAGACTTTCCTGCATGGAGTTGCTCCTGAGCAACAATAGTCACACAGGATGATTGAGTCCTGTCACACACATCAGAGAATGGCATTGGACTTGGCAGGTTTCAAACAGTTGTAGTTGTGCATTCTCCTTCCAAAAGAACATTCATCTATCTACTCAGCTCTCTTTTCATGCCCAGGACTAGAAAACTCAAGATAATGTACATTTCTAAGAACTCTTACAATATACTCAGTCATACACAGTGCATACACCAGCACTCAGAGAGACGGATGGGGCAGAAGACAGGGAAGTGGGTAAACTCTATGAAACTTAATCCTGTCAGTGCCACAATGTGATCTTGGGGGAGCGGGAATTCTAGTTTCAGAGCCCAGGCCTATGGCAAACAAGCAAGAAGCCAGCTGTTTAGGAGATGACAATACTTCAGAGCATCTGCGTTGGAGAGTTGGTCTCCTTTGACCCATTATAGGATCTCCCTTCCATCTCCTACCCAACGAGTGCCTGTCTCCCTTAACCATTCTTCTGGGGACTGCGTTGGCTGCCTTTACAAGATGACGAAAGTATCAACATTTTGTAACATGACCCAGATTTCACTTTAACATCTACAATATTGTAACATTGAAGCATTGTCTGATAATTGAAATGTAGGGCATTGGGAGGTAGCCAATGCAAGCAATATTTAAGAACCCCAAATAATGATGGTATATGACCATCAACTGCCTGGTGGGTTCTTGTGTTTATTCTTAAGTAAAAGAATCAGGAATATTAAAGTTCTGCAAGTTTCCCCATTACATTAGTTTTCCATGGCAAATGGGAATGATAAGTCTCCAGGAGATACATCAGATAGGTAGACAATAGGGATAAGAAAATGTCCCAGAAAAAAAACAAAACAAAACAAAAAACATCATCCATAATTCTGAATGTATAAAATATATATTTTCATTTATAAATCATAGGGAATCTTTAAGAAAACATTTGTACAATAAATAATTCCTATTTGAAAAAAAAAGAAAATGTCCCAGGCCTTTCAGTCATCAGTCTAATAATGTGGATATGTCACATGGCCAAGGACAAGTCCTTTTTGCTGGACCAGCTCACTAGGACAGCTTGGTCCACTTACTCTGCCCACCTACACAAGCAGGTTTACACACACACACACACACACAATGACCTTCATCATGACCTAAAGGAGTTTGTTCTCCACACTACGCTGAAAGTCAGCTCTGGTCAGAATCATCATCAGACCATATTGATCACTTCTCTAAGCATCTCTTCAAGGGATTCTCTAACCAGGGGTGTCCAACCTTTGGGCTTCCCTGAACTACTTTGGAAGAAGAATTATCTTGGGCTACACATGAAATGCACTAACACTAATGATTGCTGACAAACAACAAAATCACAAAAAATCTTATGATGTTTTAAGAAAGTTTACAAATTTGTGTTGGGCCACATTCAAAGCTGTCCTAGGCCACTTGCAGCCCACAGGCCACGGGTTGGACAAGCTTGCTCTAGGCACATTTGACTGAGCTGGTTTCAATTTAAGCACGTTGCTATCTACAGATTCTATCAGTCTAGCTTTGTGAAAATTATGACATTAAGGACCCAGTTTCCCTAAGGAGCTCTTGAGAACTAATGTTCTTCTTCTTTTTTTTAATTATAATTTTCTTTCTTTTATTTATTTTTTAAGATTTATTTTATTGTTTTGGGAAAAGGTAAGACAGAGAGAGAGAGAAGCAGGAGGGCCCAGAGCCGTCTCCCTGGTTGTACATCATTAGTTGTGACATGGTTTCATGCCACACAGGTGGATGTGGGGCTGCGCAGGACAGAAACTGAATGAACCAAGGGCCTCCTGCATGAGAGGCGAGAACCTTCACCACCAAACCATCCTGGTGGTTACCAGTTGCACCACAGTTCAGCAGATGGGACTGCAAGGGACAGGGCCAGGATTGAACGGTGACCTCACAATGTGAGGCAAGCATGCAAGTGCTTAGCTGTTCTGGCTTCCCAGGGCACTGATGTTCTTGATGACTTACATTTCCCCAGCTTGAGGAAGGATTTGGGTAAGTTTGCCCCTGGTTTCAGGTGAACCCTGCATTACTATCACCTTCCTCACATCATCAGTCATACTGTCTTGTCACCTAGTTTTTTCTCCTGACAAGCAGTGACTTACAAAGACCACATCCCAATAGGAACACATCCCATCCATCTTGGAGAAGCAACGTTCCTGTCCACACAGACAGAGGAATGAAGCGATTTGAAGGTGCCACATTCCCCTCTTACTGTGCTTTTTAAGAGTTGTGTTGACACCTCTGGAGGTCACTCCAGCTCACATCTGCTGGCCTGATTCTTTGACTTGCTGACAGTGGGGCAGAGTGGAATTGAAGGGCATGCAGAGAAGATAGCTTTCCAACCCCTCATTTTCTTGAAACTATTTCCTCTCAGAGTGTGAGTGAAAATTTTAGAATGACATCTAAAAGCACTGCAGAAACTCAATGTAAATCTAGTGCTGAGAAATTCTTCCCTCTAGGCACTATTCAAAAGGCAAAGCCATTTGAGAGAAGTCGCAAGGGTTCAGAACAGCTGTGTGGTCACTGGCATGGCCTGGCCCGATTACCTGACTATGTCAAAGAGAGAGGGGGGGGGAGAGGGGACGGGGACTGAGCACCCAGCCCCCCAGAACAGAGCAGAGTGCAGAGCGGTGAGTCAGCCCCGGGACACCCACCGAAAACAAGCATTCAACCGTGTCAAGACGCTCTCTGGAAGCGTGTGTGGGTGGATCTTGTGTTTCGTGTGCTTTCAGAGTATTTTGTCATGTCATTTGTTCCATTAAGATTTGTTTAAAAGAAAAAAAAATAATAATCCAGGAAGCTAACGTCAACAACGAAGGATTTTGTAAATGCCATTCCTCCCACTTCTTGTGGCATCGCCCACAGCAACACTTGCCATGCATCAGTAATGCTTCCGAAAGAAATGATGCATCGATGACAGTCAGAAGTTCCTAGTGTTTCAGGAAGCTTTGACCAAACATCGACTCGGATTCCACACTTCTGAGCACAAGGAGCCATGACCATACTTTCAAGTGAGAGCCCTGTCCTGAAATAGATGGGTAGCGTTGTCATTAAACAAGAAGCTGGTGAGCAGCAAAACACAAAGGTGACCTGCAAAGTGACTTTTGTCAGAGGCTGTCCTCGTTCTAACTTAACACGTGATGTGGGGACAGCCTGGATGCTTATGTAATTCACCCAAAAGGGGTAGAAAGCTCTTAAACAGGATCAGCAGCAAGTTCCCTGAGGGATGGGCTGTTTGTAGTAAGACACAGAGAACACCAGCGAGGAAAATGAGGCTGAGGGAAATGGTCGTCTTTTGGGTAGCCTTTAGATTGAAAAGGATTCTTTTTTTTTTTTTCTTTTCTCACCTAAAACTATAGGGTTATTATTCTTTTCCACTGCAAAAGCTGGAGGTATTAAAGGTTGTGAAGGTTTGGTTTGTTTGTTGGATTTGGGGAGTATAAGCAAAGAACAGAAAACAGTGATGAGAGCAGTAGAAATAAGATTAATGAACCATAGAAAGGTGGGGAGAGAAACCTTTGCTCCCGATGGTCAACTCAGCAGAAATGCAGAGTGTGCTCCTCTGCTAGCACCTCACGCAGCAAGAGAGTCCTGGAGCGGCCCTGGGGTTCCACCTCATCCTGGGGAGCATGACTCCACTTTAGGGCTGATTCAAACTAATCTTTTAAGCTAAGGAGAGGCTTGTATTCCAATTCATAAAAACCTAGTGCGGCCCTTCCTAGTCCGTTCCTTTCCTGAACTCTCCAGTCTTAGAGCCATTAAGTGAGTAGAGCAAGAGATGGAGAAAAGGGGCCACAGTGGCCCAGGGAAAGAAGCCAAGGAAGGTGAGAGGGGCATCTACACAGAAGGGTCACTTGCACAGTATGTCCCAGTTCAAGCAGGTCAAGGAGGTCACTCACACAGGGGCTGCAGCAATTGTCCATCCTGGTGGATTGGAGCCCAAGTGGGGTTAAGGGGAATCATGTGGGGGTGGCTCCTTGGAAGATTGGATACATACAGAAGCACTGAGCCAATAAGCAAATGTGCAAAGGACAATGGGCTTTCAGGCTTTTCACTGCCTGAGCAGGAAGATACAGGAAAGGAAAGCGAAGAAACTAGAATGAACATCATGGTGTTGGATTAGAATTGGAGGTACTGATACTGCTCCTTGGGGTTTTCAGAATAGATGGGTGGATAGACATAAAGAGATAGATGTAGATATGGAGGTATGTGTGTGTATACTTATGTATGTGTGTGTATATATATATATGTATATGCGTGTGTGTGTGTGTGTGTGTGTGTATGTGTGACATATTATGGATATACATCTATTTCCTACTTTGTTCACAGAGAAGACAAATTTCTGATAGCAATGAGTACATCTAGAAGTCAGATATGGGCCTCTCCATAACCTTCTTCACCAAAAGGAACCAGGGTTCACTGTAGAAATGGATGATTCCATGGCTAGGATAGGAAAAGCAATAATGAGCCTGGAGCATCAAATTTTACCAGAAAAGAAGGAAGTATTCAAATAATGCTTGGAGACATGTCAAAGTAACAGAGAAACCAGTTGAAGAAGCTTCTGTTGACCAAATCTTAGAATAATTGGAGAATCAGAGTAAATAATGTGAGCAATGGATTGTAACCCAACAAGGAAAAAATGAGTTCATATCAATACACATATACCCAAATTGGAAGTTTATAGAGTAGTAGGATATTTACATAGTTTTAAATTATTCCCCTCAAAATGCTTATTAATTATAAATGCTAAAGGAATAAATTTAGTGTGGAGAAGGCTGGCAGACACCATAATCAAGTGTCTAAGTGAGAATATCATCATTAATGAGACAACTTAAATGTGTGTACCTCCTGGTAGGATGCATTGAGAAGAACACAGCATCACCTCTGATATTTTTACCAAAAATTCACAACCAAAGTGTTATCATGAGGACACATCAGACAAACCTAACTTGTGGAGAATTCTACATTCTATGAGGCTGTATCTTAAAAAATGTCAAGATCTGGAACATCAGTCAAAGGCTGAGGAAATGTTCCAGACTTGTGGCATGACAACTATATGCAACGCATTATTTTGAATTGGCTCCTTTTGCTACACAAGCCATTATTAGGAAAATTGGGGAAACTGGCATGAGGTCAGAAAAATAAATAGTAGAACTGTATCACAGTTACTATTCCAATTCTGATGGTTGATTGTGATTATACAGAAGAACACTCTTCTTCTGTACAGGAAATACACACTGAAGTATTCAGAAGTGATGGGGCCTTAAGTTGCCAACTTGACCTCAACCAGCTCCAGAAAAAAATAAAATGTATTTGCCACTTTTCTTTAAGTTTGAGATTTTTTTTCAAAGGAACTTTTAAAGGAATCATGTGGGGAAGGTAAATTCTACAAGGACTTTGCATAAATTAATATAGCAGTGTGGTTTTCTGAATAATGATTCTAAGCCAACAAGCATCATAGAACTATCTAGTGGATTTTTCAAAATACATATATACATATACACATGTGCACATACACTCACATCTAAATTTATCCACTGATCCTACCTGAGTGTGCTCTAGAAAAGAGATGTTGATCCTGATCCACAGAACTGGCCTGTGGTTACGTGTGCCTAGTATTACAACACAAGTGAAAAGCTTAGAAGAAAGTTGGGTGAGTGCAAAGAAGGATTTGTTGCATCTCCTGCAATTATATAATACCCAGATAAGCACATAAGGATAATAAGTCCCTTTGTTATCTATGTGGTTAACTCTCAATGTTTAAGTCAAAATAAGAGTAAATGTTTTCCATTTCTAATGGTACACGTGGTCAGCCTACTGACATCTTGAATTTGGCCCAGTGAGACTAGGCTGACCCTATGTACTATTTGACATGGGCAGTACAGTTGTTTTCTGTCCCATTTAAAATGGGACATTGGGTCAGCCTAACTGGTAGGGACCTGAGTCTTGCCTGCTCCCCAGCCCACATGCAGCAAGAAGAGACACACTTGTCCCCACTGCCCGTGCTGGATGCCCTTTACTTCTACTACATTTTTTTAATTGTTTTTGACAGAGAGAGAGATGCAGAGACAGAGACAGAGAGAAGGGGAAGGGCCCAGAACAGTCTCCATAGTTGCACATCATTGATTTTTCCACATAGTTTCATTCCACAGGTGGGCGGGGCTACAAAGGGCAGGAACTGGGCCGGGGTCTCGCTCCGGTGAGAACTGAACTGGGGGCACTTCCCAGTTCAGCATATGGGTCTGCACGGGCCGGGGCCAGGATTCGATCCTCAGTCCCTGGGGCTGCAAAGTGAGCGCTTAACCCACTGAGCCATCCCAGCTTCCCCTACTTCTAACTCCCTCATCAGCCCCAGCCACTGCCTTAGCTCCAGAGTAAACATGATTGGGAAGAATTTGAGGATCTCGCCTTCCTAGGGCTTCTTTATGCAAGCAATTCTAAAGCCTAAACACATCTGTCTTTATAGAGCACCTGAGCGATGCTGAATAGCTAGGTTAAACTGTTCGTAATTTCCAAAGAAAAATGCCTACTATCTATTGTCTCAAAGAAGCTGTTAACTTGATAAAAATGGATTTCAGCCTTTATTTTCATGTCTTGATTTGATAGACAAGCGATGACCCTTACCACAAGCAATAGTTTTTGATGCAGCTCAGGTATTAGAAAAAAACGCATCAATTAAGCAAGGGAAAGAAGAATACAGACTTGTACAAAGTGTAAAATGGAGAAAAATACAAAAGGTTGCATAGGTAAAATGGACCCTGAGCTCAATCTATTCATACATTCAACAAATATTTAGTGAGAATCTGCTACATATCAGGCACTGGTCTTGACTCTGAGTCTACAGGGATGAGCATGACAAATAAATCTCTGTCCCTGTGGAGCATCAATGGCTCAGTCATGCACTCAACCAGGGGCTACTTGCTTACACACTATTCAAACCACGTGGTTGGTGTCGCTTGCTCACTTCTGGCTCTTCCAGCCACAGCTCCATCAAACTCCTTGGCTTTTTAGATTACAAGGCCCACCCATGGCCACCCCTCCAGTGTACATAAAAAAAAAAAAGAAAAACTGTGAAACTCCCATCTGCCTTTTTCTCTCCCAACAATACAGCAATTAGGAGTTGACAATTGGGATTTCTGTCTCAGAGAGGAGTACAGGGATACCAAATCCCAGTCATGTAAAGCTTTGGAGCACTTTTTCATGAAAGGCAAGTACAGGAGAGTTATGCCGATTCATTAATAAAAATCAGATCATCGCCTTTACTCTATAGGAATACTAGCATCACCTACATGTAAAGCTGAGGACACTCAGAGCAAAGCTAAGACTGGCCTCCCTTTGCAGTCTGAGTGAAACCCACCACCAGCTGGCTCCCACGGCCAATTAGCTGGCCAGCCTGTATCCTGTCTCATGGCAGTGAGGCAGCTCTCAGTGAATTCCACTATTTTTACGGCGTAGACACACTTGTAGAATTGTCTGGGATTTATTTCAGGCCCTCTTTATGACGGGAAAGTAAAGCCTCCCTATTTGTACAAGCCACTGCGTGTTTACAGAGGGATTCTAAGCATGCTGCCAACTGAAGAACATGGGGTTGGCCTAGTTTTGAACAGAATCTTAATTAGTAACACCAGCAAAAATCCTATTGGGACCAAAATTTCATGTTCCAAAAGTTTTCCTTTCAACTCTCCTACGGCGTATGGATGACTATTTCTGGAACGCTCTAGTATGGGAGTAAGAGAATCCGACAACATATATTCGTCTTATTATATCAAAGTGAAAAATTCAGGCAACTCCAAATCACAAGTTGGAGCATGAGGATGAGTCCATGTGAACACGGTTGAGCTACCGCCTTGGGTTTCCTTGGCAGGTCCACCGTCTTAGGAAAGAGTTTACCAAGAGCCCTTGTCTGCTTTCCTGGCAGGCCGTAGGGGCAGTTTTCCAAATCTGGTCGAGGAAAGGCGTCTTCAGTCAGAACTACTTATTTGCCTTCGATGTCAGCCTTTCTCAAAGGTCAATGTACCCATGAACCACCAAGGGATCTTGGTCAAATGCAGACTTGACTCAGGAGGCCTAGGCGTGGTCTGAACGCCTTCCTCCCTAAGGAGCCACAGATGACACTGATGTTGCTGGGGCACAAACCACACTTGGAGTAGCGAGGTTCCACGTGGTGACTGTGAGTGTGCAATCTTGGTACCACCTCGCTCAGAAGAGAACTCGCCCAGATAACTTAGAGCGAGAGCATGGTGCTGGATTAAGTCGAGCAGCGTGGAGCACTTAGCATCTTCCAGCCTCTCCCGAGATGTCCCCAACAACAGGCCATCTAGTTGTCACTCTCTATCTCTTTTCTCCCGTGTTGTTCCGCTGTGCCCATCTAAGGATTAAAATACAAAACAAAATGATTGATCCTGGGTAGGGGAGAGGCGGGGAAGGAACAAGAATAGAAAAATAAAACAACCATTCATTAGTATATTCAATGGAAGTAAAATGTGAAACTGCCGACGAATTTGGGCTTGGGCTTCTGCTTCCTTAGAGGATCCTGATGCCTTCTGCTGTATTCACTCTTCTGGGCCCCGGGGAGATAATCCCAGTTGTGAGGAGATGAGCCCACTGTGCAGCTGTAAATACTTAATTGCATCGCCAATTGAGATGGCTCCTCTTTTGATACTCCAGTTCATATTGGATTCACAAATGTTTTCTGTGTGTGGAAAAACCTGGTAAGGGGAACAACCACAGGTCCAGGTTCACTGTGAAATGTTCTGAGCCATAGACCTTGCAACTCAACTAGGAACCAGCAACACTGGTCACCTGGGAGCATGTTTGAAAAAAACGGACTGTCTGGCCCCACCTCACACCTACTGAATCATACTCCGCGTTTGAACAAGATCTCCTTGTGATTTGTAAGTGCATTAACCTTCGAGCAGTGCTGCTATTGAGTGCTAGCGTTTATGTAATATAACATTTTGGAAACTCTCATTTGAGGCAAGTTTTTTTGCTCAAGGAAC
>PVKE010038620.1:0-15369 GCA_004027555.1 Craseonycteris thonglongyai
GGTTACTGCTGTCATATTATTCTCTCATTTATACACAGTTGTGACTTCACTGATAGCAAGAAACACTTACTGCCCGATTCTAACAGTCACCAGATGTACATATTTTATAGCCTTAGTAAATCTTAGTATACACAGATAATTTTCTAAGTTTTTATTTTCTTGGTCTCACAGCAAAGGACTCTAGTCCTCTACTATTTTTGCAATAGCTCATTATTTGTAAGCATTGATTGAACTTCTCTTGTTATTTGGTCAAAGCTCTTTAAAAGATATGTATCTCTTTTGCAACTGCCACTCAAGATTCAAATTTCCTTTACGAATTAGGATGGTATTCAGCTCCTTAATCATGTTTCCTCCAAGGACTAACATCCATTTGTTTCCTGTTCTGTCTTCTCTGAGCCAAATATCTAGTTTAGTTTATGACTGTGCTTGAGAGCCCAGGCATTGAAATAGTTTTGTAACACATGTGTCATGCTGGAAATATTATGGTTTAATGTAAAATTATTTATTTTCAAGTTCAAGTTGTTATAGACAATGAATTTAAAAAAATAGTATATCTACAAATATGATTATTCTTTATTGAAGTATTAAATGTCATTTCTTTTACCCTTCCTTTCCTCCTTCCTCTCTCCCTCCCTTCTTCCTCCTTTCTTTCTTTCTTTCTTCCTTCCTTTCTTTCTTTCTTTCTTTTTCTTTCTTTCTTTCTTTCTTTCTTTCTTTCACTTATTTATTTTTTAGCTGGGACAAGTTAGAAAAGTAGAAAAAAGAAGCAGGGAGGACAGCTAAATTCAGTTATCTCTTTCTAAAGAAAGGTGCAAAATTGATAATTCAGCAGGAACATAGGACACAAGGAAGGCAGTTGTATTGTAGAATGACTTTGATCTCCTCCTGGTCACTGTGAATTACAAAGAGTTATAGTTCCCACTACAAAGTCCTGTTGGATTCGAGGGAAGACCAAACTTTTTTGAGATGACTGAATCTCTTCCTCTGTAGGCAAAGAAGATATCTAAGCCAATGCACAGACACAGGCCCTTTTCCTAAATTAAAGTGCTCTAGAAAACAATGCCCTGCACTCTTCTTTGCAATCCTTAGTCCAACATTTAGTCCCTTTATCATTGTCCCTGCATTAAATTTCTGTGCCTATGTAAGACTTATGCTGGCCATTCTTTATGTACTTCACGTGATGGATGCTGAGAATTACATGGCCTCTTACCTTCTATAACATGGCTAAAATTTAAGGAATTAAAATAGTAAGAATGGAATTTCAAAATTGTATGTGGAATAAACAAGGTGGAAAGGGGAAACTACATGCAGTAACAAGAGAACACAAGTTTGAGATGTCCTTGAAGGTTAGATCCTTTCTTTCAAGCAGCCAGACAGACTGACAATGACCAAGTTACTCAGTATACATGAGTGCTGCTCTGTTTGGGAATTTTTCAACTTGGTTAAGAGATTTAGGGGTTTCTCATGGGAATCTGCTATGGAATGGCAGACTTAAGAAGTAAATAGGGGTGGCATAAATTTTGCAGCTGTCTAGAGACCCCCATTCATCTCAACAAGGTCAGTTCTCACAATTGGCTGGTGGAAGCAGTAGGTACATCCCCAGAGTTGGAAAGCAGTTGAGAAGTTCCAGAACTGGACACGTGGGATAAACTCAAAATTCTGGCTCAGCTGCTCAAGTCCTTCTGTGAATCATATCATTTCCCCCCTTCTCCTTTTCTCCACTCTGGCATGAATTCGACTGACTCATGTTTAGAGTTGGAGTGTAAATTCCATGGGTGCAGGAACTGTGTCTGGTACTGTACTTCTGTGCGCTCATCATAGAAGGTACTGTTTCGCACGAAGTAGAAATTTGTTAAGGAATCAGGTAAGCAACGAGTAGAAAAACTGAGGAGAGAGTAAGGAGTTTGTTTACATTTTGAATCAACTTTCTCTGTATGCTAGTGTTTTCCTTTTTAGAAGCAATGATCAATACATTTTTAGAAATTGAGATCTAATTCATGTACCATAAAAAGCACCTTTTAAAAAGTACAGTTTTCTGTTTTTTACTAAATTCATAAGGTTGTGCAACCATCCTCAGTATCTAATTAGAGAATATTTTCATCCCCCACCCCCCAAAGAAACCCCATATCTGTAAGCAGTCACTCCTCACTTTCCTTTCCTTCCTTAGTCCCTGGCAATCACTGATCTACTTTCTGTTTGTATGAATTTGGGCATTTCATAGTAATAGGATATTATGGCCTTTTAAATATGGCTTATTTAACAAAATATAATAGTTCTAAGGCTCATTTATGTTGTAGCATGTACCATTTATGGCAACTAATATTCTTTCTTCATTGAATTATACTGGCACCATTGTTGAAAATAAATTGGCCATAAATGTATAGGTTTGTTTCTGGTCCCTCAGTTCCATTTTATTGGTCTATTTGTCTACACTAATGCTGTTATCACACGGTCTTTATTTCTGTAGCTTTGTGGTTTTAAAATCAGGAAACATGATTTCTCTAACTTTGTTCTTCCTTTTCAAAATTGTATTGGCTATTATAGGATTCTTGTATTTCTGTATGAATTGTAAGATAAGCTGGTCAATTTCTGTAAAGAGGCCGGGTATAATTTTGAAAAACAAAACAAAACATGGAACTGTGTATTAATGTATTGTCATCTTAACAACTGCAAGTTTTTCACCCTGTAAATATGAGATATTTTTATATTCACTTAGGTTGTGTTTAATGTCTTTCAATGATAATTTGAAGGCTTTGATGTACTAGTCATCTGCTTCTGTTAAATTTATTCCTGGGTATCTTATTATTTTTTATGCCTCTGAAAATGAAATTGTTTTTTTAATTTCATTCTCAGATTATTCATTGCTTATATGTAGATATACAATTGATTTTTGTATATTGATCTTGCATTGTGAAACCTTGATAAATATGTTTACTAGTTCTTAGTGTGTGTGTGTGTTTCCTAGGGATATATATATATATATATATATATATATATATATACACATATATAATCATATCATCTGAAAATAGAGATAGTTTTACTTCTTCATTTTTAAGCTGATGATCCTTTCTTTTTTTGCTTAATTGCCCTGGTTAGAACCACCTGTATAATGTTTAATAGATGTGACAAGAGCAGACATCATTGTCTTGTTTCTGTTTGATCGTCATTTTTTAGAAATAAGCACCCAATATATTTATAATCCCCAAACAGTTTTAGCATATCAAGTTTTTTTCCCAACTAACTCTTAATTATGACTTCTGACACAGAATAGTATTCATTTAATAGCATTGAGGAGGGACATATGATAAAATGCAAAATGTATAACTTGTCTTTAAAAACTCATCTGTTAATTGAGAAAGAGAATTCCATCTTGTGGAGGGCAAAAATAATAAATGTTATAGGCAAATTGCAGGTAAAATACCATGGACCTTCACATTAGGGGAGAAGACATTCTGTGACAAATTATAGAAGGTACTGAACAAAATAAAATGTTTGATATGGGTCTAGTAGGAGGAGCAGGACTAAGACATGTAGTAATGAAGAATGTAGGATTTCAGTGAGATAAAAAATATAAACAAAACATGAAAGTGGGACACCATAAATCATATTTAGGGACCTCTGAGTAACTGAGGTTTGGGAAGCTTAAATTGTCCCTGGGAAATAGTTAGCAGTTTCTCAGAAACTTAGATCACAAATGGAGTCAATGACAATGACAATGATTCTTAAATAGTGGGATTCCTATAAATTTTTGATCTGGAAAGTAATAATGTCTACATTTTAATTGGACTTAATGCAGGTACTCTTCACTTAATGATGGAGTTACCTATGACTGGGCTCTTAAACAAATTGGTTGATAAGTGAGGAGTTTAAAGGTGGATGTTTTGTGGAGTGTCATGGCACCATAGGGTATGTATTTTTCAATAAGTATTATGTGACACCACACTTAAAAATGAAATATGTAGTCTCATGTGATTGTGAACACTTTGTGTAGTGAATAGTAACCAGCTGCAGGAACAAGATCAAGGTGAAGAAAGGGATTTCCCCGTGTTGGAGAACTGGTTAGTCCAAGGAGTTGTTAAACAGGTAGGTTGTTAAGTGAAGGGTGGCTGTAAATGCAATGGACTGTCCCATATGCTTTACATGTGTAGCAGAGGCTCTTGTAAGCCTTTACCTCTTCCCACCAAAGACTGACTTCAAAGAACACTGCTGACTGTAGTCAAGAGATTCTGGCTGCAGAATACTTCTAATTACAGATACAGAACTGGGCCGAAGTTCTAGGGAGTTAATACCCTGAATGCACCGTCAACCAATGACAGATAAAGAATTGGTAGATATACTCCCACATTTGTGCCTTTGGTCAGATTAAGTCTATGTTGTATTCTATAATGTTTCCCATATTTCCGCGGTGGAATCAAGTTATAGCTAACCACAGCAACAGCTTGCTTGATACCATGTTCTTCATTTGCCTCCTTCCCATCCCTGCTTCATTCTCCTACTCCACTGCTATGTTTCTCAGAATCATTTCCCAACTAAACTATTTGCACTTGAATATTTCTCTCAGGGCCAATTTATGGGGGCAACATATTCTAGAAAAGATGTCATTTTCTTTATTCCTCATAATAACCCTCAAATTGCCCTCATTTACAGATCAGGAAATTTAGGTATAATGAAGTTTGTCCTTTGTCCAGGTCACTAAATTAGAAAACAACACAGAATTCAAATCCAGGTACTCAGTCTCTTAATCTCTAGTAAATACTAGGTCCTTATCTTCCACAGTAATAAATTAATTTATGAGCTGAGTCTTTAACGCTTTGCAGCAATTCCCATGTTAATGGGCTGAGGAAAAATAACCAGGGTATATATGTGGATCACAGTGCAATGAACAGAACCACAGAAGCTCATAGAGGAGGTGTGTTCATCAGCCCTTCTCAGACCTTTCTGCTGCCCAGCAGAACTATGGGTAGGAATGTGTAGTTAGGTGGCCGGAAGTATATCATAAATGATTCTTGCTACTTCTGAAGAGTTTAGAGCTAAACCCAAAGATGTTCCTCTCCTCAGGATAGTGACTGAGTTGTATTGAAAATACCATTTATGTCACAATATTTGTCCTTCTCAGTTTTAAATTGTGGACCCATTGCTGATGATTCTTTTCTTTAGCTGGACCTTCTGACTTAAGGAACTTTGGGAGCCTTCAGGTTATGGCAGTGTGAAATTAGGGGGCTGGTGTTAGCTGTAAACTCTAGAAAGAACCAAGTTTTGGGAGCCAAGACTTTTGAATTTGAGAACTGTTATGCTCTGTTGCGCTTCAACCTGTTTTAGGCTTGTTTGTTGAGAGCAAACACATATTAAACCTCATAAATAGGTTTGCAATTGTACTGTTTTATGTAAGCCAAAGAATACTCTTATTATCTTGGTTAAGTCACTTGACATATCTGTGTTAGATTACTCACATGTAAAAAGGACAATTAAGTGTTAACTGTTGTTGTTAAAACAAATGAGCATTTGATTTATTTTTGTTTAAGCATTATAAGATACAGAAGTTAATTTTTTTTCTTTTAGTACCGTATCTCAGAAAGGGTTCCTCTCAATATCAGTTCCAAGGAATAGTAAGAAATAAAAGGATTCTGGGGTTAAATAAATTAGGAAAGTGCTGCGCACACTATGACCTCTTCTGGGATTTTTACAATTTAATTGAACACAGAAGAAGTTCTGAAAAGTCCTGTAGGAGGAAACAACTTAACCTAGTATTTACCAAACTTATTTGACCATAGAACATTCTATTCATCTAAAAGCCATTCACATTCTACAGGACTCATTTTCTGTGACTACAGTTAACCCTTGGACAGTGTGGGGATTGGGGATACTGACTCCCAAGCAGTAAAGAATTTAGTATAACTTTTGATTTCTCCAAAACTTGACTAGCAATAGCCTACTATTGGCCTTACAGATAACATGAGTCATCGATTAGTGCATATTTTGTTTGTTATCTGTAGTATATAAGGGCTGTCCGGAAAGTTTCCAGCCATTGTAATATGAAAAATAGAGGCATTTATGGTTAGAATTTTTTCAGACAGCCTTTGTATACTGTATTCTTATAACAAAGTAAGCTAAAAATCATAAGAAAGAGAAACTATATTTATACAATTCATAGAAAAGTATACGCCTGTAAGTGGACCCATGTAGTTCAAACTTGTGTAGTTTAGTCAACTGCATGTTTTAGGAAACTATTCTAGACCAAAGACTAGATTAGGAGTTTTCTTTAAAATAAAAAACAAACAACAAAAATGTGTTTAAAGTTCTTAAGCTTTGAAATACATAAGCACGATTTGGTGGCTGCAAATGGTTAGGAAAATGGCTTCGTACAAAACAGTAGAGTGGAAGACATGAACAACAATGACAGATAATTTTCTTGCAATCTCATCTTGCTTTCCCTCTGTGCTTGGTCTTACTTATGTGACCCAGATGTTAGCCCTTCCCTCATCATTGCTCATCATTCATAATATGAATCCCAGCAAATATTTTTATTATTCTGAAGTTGTTAGGTTGTGTCCTTAAAGAGGTTTCTTCACCTTTCTTCTCCAGGCTTCTACTAATGGATCTCCCCAGATCCTCCTAGAACACTCTAAATGTCTCTCACCTCTACAGTGTTAAAAATTCTGCTTTCTTCTTGCTATTTCTCCAGATTTTTATCCTTTAGCCCACCTATGCACTTAGACACACATAAAGGCATCTCAAGTTACTATTTCTAATAATGTGCTGCTCCCTGATGCAGGTAGCCATTTAGAGGTCGTCTTTGTCCATTTGATCAAGTGCTTTAGGATCTCAGCATTAATCAGTATATCAAAGTTAATTTTTTTCTTTACACACACACAATTGTGTCCTCATTTATCATCCCAGTGAATGAAATTTTCTCTGTCAACTTCATCTTTAAAGTTTTGAGCTAACTATGCTTCCACAATGCCTACTATTGCTCTTTCTAATTCCCTGAAAAAGAGTTTTTTTTACATTGGTTTTTAATAAAATTGAAAATGTAGTTCAGCTAGAACTTCGGTGTCTCTAAGATACTCTCTAGTTAGGATTTGATAAATAAAAGTATGCCTAGGAAACCCCTTTGGAATTTGACTCAGAGAGGACTCCTAAGAATGTTTCTTTAAAGTAATTCCAGGCCAGGTCTCTATAACAAACACTGGAATTTTGATAGCTCCATTTCTCTCTCCTGGTAGAGAGTGTTCACTGGGCATCTCAAAATGTAAAGAACAAGCAAGCTAGGACATAATCATTTTAAAATTCAAAAGCTTCATCAAAATGCTCATGGGAAGCAGTGGCTCATCAGTGATACCTCAGTTTCTTTAAAAATGGCAATTAACATTGTTAAAACCTCAGTAAGACTCTTAGGTGAAGCAGAAATAATATTATGTTGTCTTAGACATATGGCTCTAGTGAACGAACTTGCTATAATTATATATTTCTCTTATAACCATTCATTTAAAATATCACCTAGTGTATGGATTTTTTTAAATTAAATTAATCTTCTGCAACCATTCCCAACCAATATTTCTGATATAAAAATAGAACCATATGTGGATTTATACATTTATCAGAAGTAATATCAGAGTGCCTTTAATAAATAGACATTAGAAGCAGAGCATAATTAAGTATTTCTTTCTTTTTTGTTGTTCTCACAGGTAAACCTACTTTAGTATTTCATCCCTAAACAGTGGGATCAGTTGTACCATTAGCCAGTTGGATAAACACCATTTGTGAACCCACAGAAACTAAACTGCAGTGACAGCTGATTAGCAAGCAAGGATGCCTTTAGAAATGGAAAATGACTTTAAAAATGGCATAAAGGAGGCATGACACAAATGTGAATTGAGATACATCTTCACTAGAGACTCACATAAGTATTTAGATTTCCGATTTTCAGATGTCAAACTGTTAATGTATTCCCTTTAAAATTGTATCATAATTACCAACTGTGTCAGTCACTCTTGGCAGCTGATGATGGGTAGGTACATTGCATTTGGATCTAACTTCTGATAAATATATGGTGTGAATAATTATACATTGTGTGGAGACTGAGCTTTTCTAAAACATGCCCAGTTTTATTTTCCAGAAAAGTTACTAGGATTAAAGAATGGGTATTCTTTTAGGTCATGTTGATGAATTGGATATTATTTTAATTGTCTAGGTGTTATATAGAAGTACCATATTTTTTGATGTATAAGAGGCTCTCATGTATAAGATGACCCCTATTTTTCTACCCCAACATTAAAAATCAATACATGGGCTAATCCCATGTATAAGATGACCCCCAATTTATGGCCTAATAATTTAGAGAAAAGTATTGTTTTTCTTTGTTTGTTTTTTTTTAAATCTTTTTTTAATATATTTTTATTTATTTATTTATTTTTGACAGAGAGGAAGAGAGAGAGAGAGGGAAAGAGATACAGAGACAGAGAGAGCACTGAACTAGGGGAGCTCCCAGTTCAGCATATGGGTCCACACGGGCCGGGGCTGGCGATCCTCGGTCCCCGGCGCTGCAAAGTGAGCGCTTAACCCACTGAGCCATCCCGGCTTCCCCAACTATTGTTTTATACATGGAAAAAATACAGTAATTTGTAATGATATATATTTAATATAGTACATTAGTCATATGTTCATATGCTAGATGAGTATTAGATAAACCCTCTGCTTAAACTTTAAAGAGAATGTTAACCCCAATATTTTTTCTCCTGAAATTCCCTGGCCATTCATACTTTTCCTTGTGCAAAAACAAAAAAAAGAAAATTTGTCTCAGAATATTTAGGAAAAAGATATTATGATGTACTTCTCTATGTGCAAATGGGAAAACAAGGATGCTTTTTCAATGCCAGTCCAAATTTAAAGATTTATTTTATTGTTTTTGACAGAGAGAGAGACAGACAGAGACAGACAGAGAGAATGGGGAGGGCTCAGAGCAGTCTCCACAGTTGACAGCATTAGTTTTCCGTATTGTTTCACTCCACAGGTGGGCATGGGGCTGTGCAGGGCAGGAACTGGGCCAGGAGCCTCCTGCATAGGCCCTGGCAAGAATTGAACTGGGGGCACACCCCAGTTCAGCATATGGGGTCATCTGGGTCAGGGCCGGGATTCAATCCTCGGGTTCCAGGGTTGCAAAGTGAGTGCTCAACCTGCTGAGCCATCCCAGCTTCCCCAATGCCAGTCCAATTTTATTGAGGAGGTTAAAGTCATAGGTACTTGTCCTCATGTTAGGACTAGAAAATGTTCTTCATGGAACTTGAAAGTTCTTTTGCCACTGTTGCAAATGGGATTGAGTAGCTTAAAGTAAATGTTATTCTCAATATTTTCATATCCCAATTTTTTTTTAAGATTTATTTTTATTGTTTTTGACAGAGAGAGAGAGAAAGAGATACAGAGACAGAGACAGAGAGAAGGGGGAGGGCCCAGAACAGCCTCCATAGTTGCACATAATTGGTTTTTCCACATAGTTTCATTCTACAGGTGGGCATGGGGCTGCACAGGGCAGGAACTGGGCCAGGGTCTTCACCCTGTTAAGACCCGAACTGGGGGAACTCCCCAGTTCAGCATATGGGTCCACATGGGCCGGGGCCGGGACTCGATCTTCGGTCCCCGGGGCTGCAAAGGGAGCGATTAACCCACTGAGCCATCCCGGCTTCCCCACCATATCCCAATTTTTGAAATTGCTAAATACATTAGTCTGTTAGCTTTTTCTTCCATAGATAAAATCTCTAATATTTATTCTTCAGTCACACTTGTTTGCGCCTTCCTTATGTTCTTAAATGGGCAGTCCAGTTTACATGGCTATTATACAGTAAGAGTTCTTCCCTGGCATCAAACAAGGTCTGCCTCTTGAATGTTGTTCCACCATGCATTTTATTTCCTAATTTGTTTCTGGAATCCTTGGGTCCTGATCCCTGCAATTATTTCCTGAGCACAATGTGCCCCTTCCCCTTTTAAAGCTAATAACTGACCTTATTCTTTTACAATTAGACCTCCTCATCTCTGTTCAGTTATGCATAAAGGCCAATTCCTCATGCTGGGGTCATTTTCTGAAAGGAGCCAAAAGAAAAAAAAAACAAATCCAGTTCTTCACAATGCTTGTCAGAATGTGTGAGCCACACTGGGGTATACTGAGCTATAGGTCAAGTGTATGTTGCAATTTTATAAACAAATTTTTTGATTCGTCACCTCCTGGTTACCAGAACTCACGAACTCCTATTTTATGTTTCTCCTCATTCAAAGTAGTTGTTATTGGTTTTGTTGGTATGCAAATAGAATTGTGTGTTTCGGTGATGATTAGTTAGCTATAACTTGCATAATATTGTGGGAAAAGTTCAGATTGGGGATTAGAAAATAAGAAATTTAGATGTGAGTTATTGCTATTGGTGGCCACTGTGTGATGTTGGGCAAGTTATTTGAACTCGTCTAATCTCATCTACAAACAGAAAATAATATTAACAGTTGATAGAGTACAGAAATTATAAGCGAGTTGTGAGGAAATAAAGAAAATATTTATGTAATCACATAAAACATTGATCGAAACTAGAAGTCAGAACAGGTGGTCTTAATTTCTGTTCACTTTCTTATAAATGGCAACAAGAATGGCATTACTGTCAACTTTGCCCTTAAGCACCTCCTCATTCCTCGTCATACCAAACAGATCTGGTAACTTCCCCTTTTCTATTCTTAGATAGGGTGAGTTTTATACACCCAGCTCAGGGAGGTGAGGGTAACTTTTCAGGTCTTCATACTGGATGTATAGTTACATGGCCAATAAGATTTCACATGAAGGTACAAGGAGATATAGTACAAATATAAAAGAACATCTTTTGTTATGTTAAAGTTTAGAGCCTGACAGACCAGGATTTGAAGGTTGGCTCTGCCATGTGTCGGCTCAGTATGTGATCCTAGACTTCTATTAACTTCCTTCACCCTCAGTTGCCTCACTGGTCAAAATGGAGAATTAGGTTCATTTGTAAAGTAACACATTGCACAGTTAGTCCATGGTAGATACTATTATTCCCATTCATGGAATGTCTCTATGAAAGTTTGCCAAAGGCTTTTGTTAGCTTAGTTTCCTGAGGGGGTGTTTCACCTTGGAGTGTATCCCTGAGGATTATCATACTTAATATGTGTCTTTCCTGAATAGTCACACTTGTTGGCACTTCCCTTAAGGGGAACGTGGAATGATATTTCAACGAAGGCCTTATTGTGTGGAATGGCTTTAATGTTCACATTTAGAAGCCATAGGAGCCTGTACTTTTCTTGTCAAAGGAGTATAGAGAGCATCTTCTATGTTGGGGGAGCGTACGTGGGGCAGGAATTTGGCAGCAGAAATGTTTTTTCCTGTAACATCTAGAATCGTTAAACGCAAGAGGTCACATCATTGTAACTTTCAGAGGATGGAGGAAATGATAAAATAAATTACATTATGGCCTTAACTTCTTACCTAAAAGAAGCCTAGCTTTGGAGTCAGAAAATCTAGATTTTGATTTTGGCTTTACCTTACTGTGTACAGGTTTTGTTATCTTAGGCAAGTCTCTTAAACTCTCCAAATATACAGAGGGAAAATCCTAACACTAATTATAATCATATTAATAATGACACTCAAAAATAATATAACTCATTAACTTTTGTGAGGATTAAAATAGCTAGAGTATATAAAATTTCTAATTAGAAGTAAAATACATTATTGACAACAGTGATACACATTTGGAGGTCTTCATTTCTGTTTACTTCACTTCATTTCCATTTATGATAAAGAAACAAATACTGTATTTTCTGGCGTATAAGACGACCAGGCGTATAAGACGACCCCCTAATTTTACAGTTAAAACATAGGTTTAGGCCTATATTCGCTGTATAAGACTATCCCCCACTTCCAAGGCTGTAGTCTTATACAGCGAATATAGGCCTAAACCTATGTTTTAACTGTAAAATTAGGGGGTCATCTTATACGCCAGGTCGTCTTATACGCTGGAAAATATGGTATTCCTGTGATATAATTTAATTTCATTTTCTTGTTGTTGTGTGTGTTGCTATCTTGTTGATGCTATGAACGAACATTCTTGCTTATGCTTTCCAGAACATATATCCTAAATTTTCTCTAGGATATTGTTTTAGTCAGGGTTCTATCAGGAAATCAGAAGCCATCAAAGTAATATAGATATCAGGTTTAATATAGGAGAGTAGAGACTTATACAATCATTGCCAGGATAGACACTAAAAGGAAAGTGTGTTAGAGAATGAGATATAATAAAAACCATGAAATAATTTTTTTACTTCTTGGAATTTGAGACTTTCATGGAGCATTGCTACATTTGATCAAATTTCAATACCTCTCTTTAAAGAAATCTAGCATTCTTACTAGCTGAGATTCTATATGAAAAATAAATTAAGGTGGACAGAAATATAAAAATATACTGAACATATGAATGATCTAAATGACAAAGCAAATGAGGAGGTATCCATAAAAACCAATTTGTTTTCATAGACAGAGTTTTAATTAAATCTATCTTTTCAAGAACATTTATAAAGGATAGAAGGGTGGGGCATTTAACCAGAGGTGGCTACATGAGAGTTATGAAGGCAGCTGAAAGGCAATGGAGGGTCACAGTTCCCCAAGATAGAAGTCATGGATTTGAGGGAAGCTGGAATGGCTCAGTGGGTTAAGTGCTCACTTTGCAGCCCTGGGGACCGAGGATCAAGTCCTGGCCTGGCCCGAATGTGCCCACATGCTGAACTGGGGAGTGCCCCCAGTTCAGTTCTCACCAGGGTGAAACCCTGGGCCATTTCCTGCCCTGTGCAGCCCCATGCCCCACCTGTGGAATGAAAATATGTGGAAAAACCAACGATGTGCAACTATGGAGACTGTTCTGGGCCCTCCCTCTTTTCTCTGTCTCTGTATCTCTCTCTCTCTATCTGTCAAAAACAATACAAATAAATCTTTAAAAAAGAAGTCATGATGTGAGCGCTGGTTTGGAAACATGCCATCACTATACATTTGAGAAAATAATATGATGTCTTAGGGTCTAATTTTCCCAACATTATAAGATGAGTATAATATCAGTCAAGTTTTGTTCATTATAACATGAACATTATTGGTAAAAATTTTTAAAGAAAAGCAAAAATTGTTATAAGAAATAAAAATATGACTACAAGTAAATCTCCAATTTTATGAAATAATTTCAAAGACCAATTAAAAGGGCTTAACGATTTTAGAATCAAGAAAACCA
Source organism: Craseonycteris thonglongyai (assembly GCA_004027555.1). NCBI lineage: Eukaryota > Metazoa > Chordata > Mammalia > Chiroptera > Craseonycteridae > Craseonycteris > Craseonycteris thonglongyai. The sequence continues at coordinate 13,263 of PVKE010038620.1, forward strand.
GGTCTTTAGCTTAGAGCAGGAAATTAAAATGATTAAGTGGAGAATGTGGATCTACTTGATTTTTATTTTGTTTCATTCTCTTCTGCTAAAATGCATTAGCTTTCAGTTCAAAATGACAGAGCAGGTACAGCTGAGACTGACTTAAAGCTTAATATTGGTAGATAGTAAATTTTCTTTTGGCAAATGTTTATTGAATGCCTGCTGTTCTCTAGAACCTGTTAGGCACGGAGGATTAAGGGATCAATAGAGCAGACTCCTTGATTTTAACAGTCACACAGTCCTATAAGGAACTTCTTAGGATGGCATGTTGTTATTTCCAAAGAAGGTGTGTCCTAGGGTACTTAGTGACATTAAAGAGGCCATTTAAAACAGTAACTGAATACTGGTTTTGTATTGAATTCCTAAAAAATTGCATCAGTGTTGATAGAAGATGAGCAAGCATTATCTCTTAATTTCACGAAGTTTCATTTCTTTATTTATAAAATGGGGATGAGTCTCCAAAGAGTCCCAGACATTTAATAAAATAGCTCCTATCCTTAAAATAAGATGGAAAAACTGTAATATTTATAATTTGCAATTAATTGAATTATGATGACTCCAATCTATAACCATTAGATTACAAAAACCTCAAGCAAGGATCGTGGCAAAAGGCTTTGTCCTTGGTTACATTTAGTATTAAATTTAACCAGTAATTCCAATGAGCATATGGAAAACACAAATATTAGATTTTAGATGACACGGGTTAAGATCTAAATAATACAGTTTATGAATAAAACCTTTGTGTAATTATCTAAATGAGAAATAATGATAAAATGATGAAGCAAAATAAAATGTGTTATGAATAGATGCTAATTTTGGGGTTCAAAAGATCAGCCTGCATGAGAGAGAACCCAGTGAAAGAGACCTGACTCCACCTGGTCACAGGAAATGACTTACCAGTTACGGAATACCTACTATTTTTAGTACTGCTGTATTTTTGTAAGTTCAAAAGTTAACAGCATGATGTAGCTTCCAGGGGACTTAATATCCTTTCATGTTGCATTAATAGATGTTAAGTTATTCAGAACAAAGGTATAGTTTCGTTTTCTCTTCTTAGGGGAAAACAGTTTTCTGTTTACTTAGAGACATCCTATCTTAAAGGGAACCAGTTAAGTTGTTTTGCTTCCATATTAGAGTAGAGAAAATTAAAGTCAGATAGAGGTTAGCTAAATAAGCCAAGTTGTGTTAATTTTGTGGCATGAAGACAAAATTTAGCCTTCTAGAATCAAGGATCTAAGAAAGTTGAAATTTTAGGATTCCATGTGAAGGAACCTAAAAATTCAACTTGGGAAAAGGCTGTAACCCTTGTATAAAGTTAGGACCCTTTTTGAGTAATCAAGGACAAGACCAGTCATGGATCTGGAAAAATACTCATATATCAGAGACTGGGGGGGAAAGTGAACTTGTGAAAATACTCAATTGCTGAGGGCTCATGGCAAGAACCATCTCATGCTAGGTGCACAGTAGAGCAACTAAACTCAGACTTCACCTACTAATCGGAACAGTGCTCTTAAAATACTGGCTGCCTTAGTTTGGGTTGGACAGAGAGAGACACTAAATTTGTATATATTTAATTTCAAAGAATCCACCTGGGTCGACAAAGGAGAAAAGGAGCTGTTCAAATTCGTGATCAAGCATTAAGAGGCAGGATTCTTTCTGGGGACTTACTCAAGCAGGAGTTTTATGACTGTAGCATTTGGTTTTGGAGAAATGATAGTAGAATTTGTGAGCTTTTGTACTACATGGATATTAAGATGCCAGTCAGCTTTATTCTATGATTCTGTACTCATATAGGTAAGACTAGCTTTTACATATAGGCAAGCCTAGTTTTATTGATGTCCTTTTTTTTTTCTTTATTGTTAAATTTAATGGGGTAACATTGATTGGTAACAATTAGATAGTTGCCAGATGTACAAGTCCACATCACATCACCCATGCATCGCATTATGTGTCCACCACCCAGAACCAGCTCCCCTTCCATCACCATATATCCGGTGTCCACTCCCTCCTCCTCCCTCCTCTCCAGGTAATCACCAAACTATTGAGTGTGTCCATAATGCTGGTGCCC
>PVKE010038621.1:0-15367 GCA_004027555.1 Craseonycteris thonglongyai
TTAACAATTAGACAGTTTACAGATGTACAAGTCCACCTCACATCATTCATGCATCGTATTATGTGCCCATCACTCAGTATCAGTTCCCCTTCCATCACCTTATATCTAGTGCCCACTCCCACCTCCCCCCACAACTGTCCCCCCCACTCCCCCCCCATCCTGGTAACCACCAAACCACAAACAATGAAATTGTCTTTCAAAGGCATTAGTAACTCAAGTCTTGGTAAAATGTGTAGTCAGTTTTGAGTTCTCATTGTAATGAATCTGCTCAAAGTTCTACAAAGCTGTCTTCACCTTCCCTCTTGAAACCCTATTCTGAATGATTTCTGTAATATCATAGTCACTTAGTAGTTTTCTTGCTACCTCACCTGCTACTCATTCTTAATTTTCTCCTCTTACTCATCCAGTCTGAAATTGGAGAACCTATCATCTCTGTCTTCAGTGCTCCTCTTCATCTACATTCTTTTTGTAAATTATCTCATCCAAGCCCATTTAGATGAGCCATATTTCACATGGCTCACAGTGAACAACTGCATACTCCTCCTCCAAAGTGGCATTCTCAATCCCCGTGTCTCCGTTGTCTCAGCAGATAGCACCACCATTTACCTGTTGCTTGGTGCAAACACAGTCATCCTTGATTATTCAACAGTAAGCTTAAATATCTCAATCTTCAAAATATATTTGAAATAATGTTTAATATATGCATCTTTCTATATATTGAACTTCCTCCAATAGATATAACATCTTTCAAGTGGTAAGAAACAGAGAGCAAAGTTTTCCTTCAGCTGTCTCTTTAAACTTTATGAATGATCAGAAAGGAATGTACCTATAAGTAATTTGGGGGCAAAATTGGGACCCTAAGAATGGTTTCTTTATGTGTTCAGTTCATCTATTTTTACTAGAAATGAGCATCATAGCTTCTTGAAGAAAAAGAAATAACCATCTACACTTAGCTGTGCTCACATATTGCATTTTTGGGGGTATTGTACAAAGTTACATAAACGTTGTAGTGACTTAAAAATATTGCTGAGGGGCATATAAGCATGCCAAATTATGTAAAGCTATGCCATTTTGTCTGGATGGAAGACTCAATATTTGAAAAATATATCATGTCTCTATAAATTAATGTATAATTTTAATGTGGTTCCAACAAAACATCTAATAGATGTTTAAGTAGAATTTGACAGGCTGTTTCTTTATGAGAAAAGCCACTAGAAATTTGATTCTATTAAGATAAACAATACATGAAAAAAATCCTACATGGTTAAATATAAGTGATAACTGGGGATAATATTTTTACTAGGTTGACAGATAAAAGAGTTACATCTAGGATTTCTATAAAGGAACATTTCAAATATTTAAGAAGAATATCAATAACTCAGTAAAAATTGATAAAGGATAGGAAAAGACATTTCACAAGATGAAATACCAAAGTTCAGGAGAAGCAGATTTCAATCATATAGTTTGTTATAAAAATTAATCAAACTTTATTCCCACCAAATGGAATGACAATTAAAAAAATTGCTAATATTAAGTATGGGTAAAGATATGTATCAGGTACTTTGAGTCCTAGTTGGGTTATTATTATAATTGATATAGCTACTATTGAGGGACATTTGGTAGCATTTATTAAGTTTTAAATATGCATGCTTTATGGCATTGGTGTTCTTCTTTATATTAACCTATATGTCCAGCAGTAGGGCATGAGAAAGCAACTAAAGAATAACCATATTGGGGAAGCCGGGATGGCTCAGTGGGTTAAGTGCTCACTTTGCAGTGCCGGGGACCGAGGATCGAATCCCGGACCCGGCCCGTGCGAACACATATGCTGAACTGGGGAGTTCCCCCGGTTCAGTTCTCTCTCTGTCTCTGTATGTCTCTCTCTCTGTCAAAAACAATAAAAAAAGAAAAAATATATTAAAAGAAAAAGGAATAACCATATTGTTATGACTAGGAAGAGTTAGAAAATATGATATTCTGTTACACACTAATATGAAAAAAGTAAGTATAAAATATATACTAAGTATTGCATTAAAATACAAAATAAAATTTGTATCAGCATCAGAGGTGAAGTCAGCCACAAAACAAGGAATAATGGAAGACCATTGCCCTTGGAGCCTTGTCAGCAAGAGCTGGTTTTGGCTAATTTTGTAGTGTTCCCAGGAACATGGAACAGGCCGATCTCAGATTGCAAACATCTTGCTTCTGCTTATGCAAATGCCAGATAAGTGATAATAAAAATATGCTTTGACATACGAAGTCCCAATAAATATGTGGTTGGCCTGGAGTCATGGTTCCTCAGTCAGAGGTTCCACCTAGCTCCCACTTTTTTCTAAACTTGTCTGTTGTTTTTCTTAACTCCTTGTGTTGCTCCCTCTCAGGATCCTGAGACTGCTGCACTGGACGCGGCAGTATAGGATATGCATGCTCTAAAATGTCTTGTAGGATAACATCACAGGGATAAAAATAGTTACTGAGACAGGGGAGACTGAGGGTGTGGGTTGGTGCAAAAGAACTAATTTGGTTTACTTTCCTTAATTTAAATATTGTCACAGAAATTTATTAAGATATTAGCTATGTAACCAAACATTTATTATTAAAGGACTTCTACTAAAGTGTCTAGTCCACAATCAGAAGGATATAGTCTTGAAGAGGGCTTATAAGCTATCGTATATCTTTTTAGATAAATACAAAAACATTCTTTTACTTCACTGAAGCAGTTTGCTAAAGTAGAATGCCATTTGAAGTTTAGAAGACTGAATTGAAGATTTCTAAAGATAAAGTTTCTAATTAGAGACTTGACATGCCTTGGGATAATTCTAGGCTCTCTATCAAATCAATAAGGAAACACCCCTCCTTTGTGCTATTAGTATGAAGGATTGATTTGCACAAACTTCTTCACACCCTTATCTAATCCCCATTGTAAGGATTATGATCCAAATATCTGGGATTAGACAGAGCTGCTATTATGGGATAGGATAGACTATAGGAAAAATGTTGTATGTGGAATGAAGTGTCTATGTACATGTACCTCCAGCTCTCACACTGAAACCAGACAACGCAGTTCCTCCATGTATAATATGTCCCTGATGCCTTTTGAGCTTCTGCCCCAGCACTGGAGCTTAGAGGGAGTGAATTTGTTAGTGAGTAACTCCTTGCAAGAGCCCTTTAAGAGAAGTGCTTTGGACTTCAGCCACATTCGTCTCACTCAGCCATAATCTCTCACCTTGTTTTCACAGCCAGAAGTTGTGGGGATTTCCCTCCCCAGCAGTTGAACCCTGGGCTGGGAAGCCTGGTGTGGGGCTGTAAAACCTGGTGTGGGGCTGGGACCCTTTGCTCTTGTAGGGGGCACCTTCGGAGCAGAGATATCCCTTCTGATTTTTAATGGTCACACATGGATATACGTCTTTAGTCATAGGGCTTTGGTTCACCTAGGTCCTAGACATTAGGCAATTCTCAATGATGGTTCTGTAGTTTTGTTGTAAATTTGATGCAAACACAGTATTTACCTACTCTGCCATCTTGACCGGAAATCTTAAACAGCTATCTTTATTATACATATCGCTCCAAAAAACTGTCTATTATTTCATGTGTCAAGGTTTTGGATACATTCTTTCACTGAACTATGGCTGTCCTTATTCACGTGTACAAAATATATTCTTAGAAAGTTGTTTAAAATTAAAATTAAAGATTAAAAATTTTTATTGAGGTAAGAACACAACATGAAATCTATCCTTTATACAAAATTTTAAGTATGTAGTAGAATATTAACTATCGGCATAATGTGGTACAACAGGTCTCCAGAACTTGATCTTACACAACTGAAAAGTTACACCCATTGAACAGCATCTCCCTGTTTCTCTTTGCCCCCATCACCATTCTAGGCTGAATTATATTGTATGTATTTACCAGATTTTCTTTATCCATTTACCCATTGATGGATATTCAGGTTGTTTCTAAATCTCCAGAACTTGATCTTACACAACTGAAAAGTTACACCCATTGAACAGCATCTCCCTGTTTCTCTTTGCCCCCATCACCATTCTAGGCTGAATTATATTGTATGTATTTACCAGATTTTCTTTATCCATTTACCCATTGATGGATATTCAGGTTGTTTCTAAATCTTGTTAATGTTGCTTCCATGAACACGGAAGTGAAGGTATTTCTTCAAGATTCCTGATTTTAATTCTTTCAGAAGATTGCCAGATCATATGGTAGTTCTTTTTTTTAAAATTTTGAGGACCCTCCATACTGTTTTCCATAGTGGCTGCACAATTTTGCGTTCCTACTAACAGTGCACAAGGCTCCCAGTTTCTACACATCTTTGCCAACAGTTATCTTTTTTTTTTTTTTTAAATTTTGATAATTGCCATCTTAACAGGTTTGAGGTGCTATCTCATTGTGGCTTTGATTTGCATTTCCTTGATGATGAAACACGATGTTGAACATTTTTTCATATACCTGTTGACCATGTCTATGTTTTCTTTGGAAAGTGTCTATTCAAATTTTTGCCTATTTAAAACATTTGATTTTTTTTTTCATTTTTTTCTCTGTTTTTGCTATTTTGTTGTAGGATTTCTTTATATATTTTGGACATTAACTCCTTATTAAATACACAGTTTGTAAATATTTCCATAGGTTGTTGATTGCTTACTTTGTTGTACAGAAGCTTTTTCGTTTGATGTGGTTCTACTTGTCTACTTCTGCTTTTAGAAGTCTGGTTATGTATGTGAATAAGGACTGTGTTTGTTCCTTGAAAGAATGTGTTCACCACACTGTGATACACTATGTAAAGACACATGTATAGAAGTTGTCTCTAAGAATCTAGTTGTATATGTGAATCAAGACAGTGTTAAAAAAACATCTGCCCTGAAAATCCCTCCCAAATATATATATATTTGTAGGTAAACACTATTGGGAATTAAGAGTTTTCATCTGTTTGTATTTTTGATTGGTCAGTTCAAGGGAGTAATTATTATAAAATAAAACAGAACTAAGTAAGCCTATTTGTTAACTTTTTGCATAAGGTAACTAAGTCCTTAGGGTAGAGATAAAATCTAATAATGTTTTTGTCTGTATCTGTCGAGATTAAACTTCATTCAATCTGGAACGCGTGTTTTGAACTAGACTATCAAATGACACATAAATTTCCCCTCTGTATTAATTTCCCCAATGGTGATTTCAATATTCAATAACAAGACAAGACACTGTATTAGAAGAAAAAATAATTCTGTTTTCTACTGATAGATAAACAGTTTAGCCTGAGATCACTTGATAGTTTCTGTCTTAAACTATTTGGTGTCCCTAGGCAAAGGTATTTTTTAGAGCCAGCCCTTGCTCCATGTCATTGTAATGCCACCATAAAACAGATCTTTTTATACTTTCCAATAAACAGTGTAACAACTTAAACCCGAGTTGCTTTTCTTTTTAAAGGGGGAAGAATGCATGATTCCTTTCCATCTGCCTCCCTCCAGCAAGACAATCATCAGGTACAAAGAGAGAAGCTCAGGGGAAAGACATTGTCACTCTATAAATACGTTCAAGATAACCATGAAGGGGGAATTGCTTACAGTCTGAAAAGATAAGAAGACAAGGTGACAATAACCTAGAATTATTCAAAAATAGAAGTCTAAGATATTCAGTGGGTAAAATAATAACATGGTGGAGGACACTCCTACACAAAATATACACTCTACAGGGTCTGAAGTGGTTATCAGAATCATCACAGAACAGGAAAGCTTGGGATTAGCTATTGCTTTATAATAGCTACTTATATTATAATAGCTATATTACTCTTGTTTTGAATGTTGGGCCAGGTCCTGTTACATAGATTAAGTTGGGTGGGTGAGAAGGACAGATAGAACTGTAAAGGAAAATATGGATGGGATGGCTTCTGCAAGTTGTCTATGTTCAACTAGAACAGATCTCTAAAATGGTATTTACCCATTTCTCTTTAAAACTGCATTTCAATAACAAACAAATGCAGGAAAACAAAGAGGTTTCTCTATTTCCAGTTAACTCTCCCCTTCCTAAAAGGAAAGCACAGGAAAGCCAGGATGGCTCAGCGCCTTAAGTGCTCGATTTGCAGCCCCGGAGCTGGAGTATCGAATCCCGGCTCCGGCCCATGCAGACCCATATGCTGAACTGGGGGTGCCCCTACTTTAGTTCTTTCTGGGGCCTATGCGGGAGGCTCCCGGCCCAGTTCCTGCCTGGTGCAGCCTTGTGCTCACCTGTGGAGTGAAACTGAATGGAAAACTAATGCTGTCAACCATGGAGACTGCTCTGGGCCCTCCCCCTTCTCTCTGTCTCTTTCTGTCTGTCTCTCTCTCTGTTAAAAAACAATAAAAATAAATCTTAAAAGAAAAAAAAAAGCACAACCAAATAAACACAACACAACTCATACTCAGAAGAGAGTCTGCCTGTAAGATTATTTGCACATGTTCTGGTAATAATTGTTATTTTAATTAATATTATTGTGTTACATAGTGTCAACTCCATTTTGCCCTGAATCAAAATAACTCAAATCGAACTCATCAGAAAGATCTAAATCAAATGGAAGCATTTGAAGGTATTAGTTTTTCAGAAAAAAATTGTTTCTAGTACAAGGTCCTGTCTTGGTGAAGATTAGACTTGGGTTTGGGTAAATGGTGATGCTAAAGCTTATAATAGCTGTCTTAGCCCATTTGGGCTGCTTAGAAACAACTTATACTTTACAGTTATGGAGGCTGGAAGTCTTAGATAAGAGTGCCAGCATAGTCAGGTGAGGGTCCCATTCTTGGTGACACACTTCTCATTGTGTCCTCACATGACAAAAGAGGTGAGGGAGTTTTGTGGGGTTCCTTTGATAAGGGCATTAATCCCATTTATAAGGCCTCCATTCTCCTGACCTACCACCTCCCAAAGGCTTCACCTCCGAAAACTCTTACCTTGGGCATTAGGATTTCAGCATGTGAGTCTTGGGGGACACAAACTTTCTGGTCACAGCAATGGATGTGTCTCGATGCCATAGCCAGTTTTCCCCTGTAACTTGCTCAAGCCCCATAACGAGAACCAGACTATTGATCTTGGCAAATAATCCACTGATAGGTCTTCTCTGAATTCACAGTTAAACTGAAATCTCTGGGATTTTCTACTTGATGTGACATTTGGCAAATATTGATTTAACGTCTTGATTTACCTCTTTCTTCAGAGTCCTATATGCCTTTGTAAAACCTGCTCTCTCTCATGTTAACATGCGTTTGCATAATGTAAGCTGAAAATGAATATCCTAATTGCATACTAATGGGAAACACTTTGGCTTTTGTAATTCCTTAAATACAGTACAAAACTGATAAATATATGAAGACAAACCCTATCTGCCTAGTTGTCCCCTTTGAAATTCTTGGTCACTGGGCTAAGGACATTCTCTTTTTCAGTGGAAATTTTGACACACGTATAGTTGTTTAGTAATAAAGAAATTTTATTGCTATTTAGATTTTACAATTATTTTTATTTGCATCACACAGTACAACTGTTAAAAAGCTTTATGCTACCCTGGAAAAACAAATGTCTTCCTTAGGTAGAAGGTCTAAAGTGATAATGGAGAAAATAAAATAGGATAATGCATGGGAAATGTGGTTTTGGATTCTTTATTAAAAAAAAAAAAGTGTGATCTGCAAAAGGAGTTCCATGTATTACTCCCAAAGGACCAAAACAAATGAAATCCTAGAAGAATTTGTAGGCAGACAGCTAGTCAATTGATCACTAAATACCGGTAGGTATAATGTAGCCCTCCTTCCACCTATCCCATCACCAAGGGGTATCATTTACTTTTCCTTAGGATCAGGGTTGTTCTGTACACTGAAACACTCAGAAAGACAGTGAAGAACCACTGTATTTTCACTTCAGAATGAACTCCTCAACATTTCATGGAAACTTTCAGTTTTAATTTCTCCTGAAAATATATCTTAGACGATTGTGGGGTGAAGGGGAGTAAGCACAAGGCTATTCTGGATGAGGGAGAAAATCCTAGGGTCCAATTGCGCTGTGGACAAACTTTCAAACAAGTCATTTCCTGGAGGAGCATTCCCCTGCCACATCTGGGATCTCTCTCTGCACAGCCTTGCGGGGTTGTGCAGTCAACTGCTTCTCCTTCGGTGATGCTCTGCAGGCCCAGAGACTTCAGTTTTCCCACTCTGTTCAGTTTCTCTTTCTTCTTGCCATTAGACGGAAAAAAAAAAATTATGAATTCCTTAAAGCAGTTCTTCTTGTTTTTCTGACCCTCTGTCTTGCTTTGATTCTATCTTTCTAATGCACCTGCTCACACTCTTTCTCTTTGCTTTTTTCTTTCTCCTCTTTCTTTGTCTCTCTTTTAAGTGGACAACTTAATTATTCTTTTGAGAAGCCTGATTAATGAATGAAAAAAGAATTGCACTTGAGGTGGTATGATGTCAAAGTAATTCTGTGTGTTTGGAAGGAGTATCTTTTTTAGAGAAGAAAGATGTATATAGACATATTCAGAGGAAATGTCATGAATCCACCAGAGGCATAGCTTCATGAGAGCTAAAGGCACATTCTGTTACACTGAATGTGTTTTTACTTACTGTTGTGCCTTCAGATCTTTGTTATTGTTTAAATGTGTTCATTTCTTTCCTTTGAAAGTCAGATCATTTTCAAGCAGTTATTTTACTGAAATATGCACTATCTTTCTCTACTGTTTCAATTTTAATGGTGTGCATTTTTTAAGACTGCCACTGGAGTCAAGTTGCAGAATTTCCAGAGTTGTTTTCTGCGTTCCTCATGATATTAACTAGGTCATCCATTGGGAGCAAACCTGGGCCTCATGAGCAGTGTGCTTCATCAGGCTGCCGAAAAATGGCCACATTTTAAAAGGAGTGTCGCTAGCCTGTTAAGTCTATTTCAGTCAAGTTTTATGATGCTTTAAATAAATGGGTTTTATGTTTATTCTTGCAAAACTTATGCTTTATAATTTAACTTGCAACTAAAAGTGGTGCTTTCTCTCTTTTGTTACCCCAACTTCTCTTAGCACAAAAACTACTCCCTGGGGATAAGCAACTCAGATGGAGACATAAGATAACTATAACTTAATGGGACCCCAATGGCCTTTAAAAGTTAATGCTGCTAAAGCAATTAATGAAGCCTCTAAAGTAAGGGATGTAAGCCTGAGGATAATTTATGCATTGGAATGATCTGGCTCATTATCGACATTATTTAACATTCCCCAGGCACTGAAATAGATCATGACTACACATCCAAAAATAGGACAAAAATTTTTTTGACTCCCATAGATAGGAAAATATTTTTTAAATTAGAAGAATAAAAGAGATATTAAAATGGAACATAATGACTAGTTGAGGAAAGGAAAGATTTTCTTTATAAAGATTTTGCTAAGATGAAAGATGGATGAACTCTAAAATCACATTTTGCAAATCTGGATGAAATAATGGGTCTAGGCAACTATCATAGTGAATCCTAAAATCATTAAAGGAAAGCTCAATTGAAAAATTTATAGTGAGTATCAAGTTAACATCGTTTGAATCCCCTGATAAGTCTTAATGTCATTAAATAGGTGACGACCAGATATAACGGGATCTCAGTGATCTGAAAAGACCTTATTTTATTGTGTATAAGGTGATACTTTTGTCTAAAATTGTTAGACCAAAAATAGGAATCATCTTATACATACACCAGAGTAACCCATGTATTGATTTCTTAATGTTGGGTTAGTAAAGTAGGCATCATCTTATACGTGGGGGCATCTTGCACATGGAAAAATATGGTAAGAGAAAGTACACATTACTGCATGTGAAGCATATTTGTCAAAATATTGGGGCTTGATTATCTTAAATCCTCCAAGCTCTACCTGCCAGTTTATAGGAAATGCAAGGAATAGAGGAAAGTTAATACATACACTAGGAGGAATACAGATTCAGTCAAATACATAATATGGAACATTTGATAGTATATCATAGTGGAATTAATAAAATAAGTGCAATGGTATAAAATAAATGAGACTTAGAAGACATAACAACTTAATGCAATATGTAGACATCAAGGGATCCTGATTCAAATAAATCAAGTAAACAAAAAAATTTTCATGATGTTAAGAAATTTACTTTTAAATTATAGTGATTATTTTAAAATGATCATCTTGGTTAGAGAAGCTTGCTTACATATTTACATTTGAAATGTTGTGATGTGTGGGATTTGCTTTAAAATATTCTGGGTAGAATATGTGGGTCAGTAGGTGAATTGAGACTGGCCATATTTTTAGTAATACCTAAATATTAACACTAGGTACATGAGAGCCTGCTCTCTGTGCTTCTGTTTATGTTTGAAAATTTGCAGTGAAAAGCGGAACATGAATACCCTATGACAGACAAAAGGATAGTAAGTGGAAAAGTTGTATTTTCTATCACTAAGGACTTGAAGACATGGTAGCATAATCAAATCAAATCTGGCTTTTTCTTAGAGCTGATATAAAATTTTTAGGCATTGTTCAGATAGAGTCACACAAAAAGAGGAGTGTTTCAATTTTGTGTTGAATTACTATTTTTGTAAATAAATTTCAAACATTTCTTTTTGTGAATTTTACCTGTATTTGAGATGTACATAATACAGTTTCTAAAGCATATTATTGATAATTGCTCTATTAATATAACCAAGTTAAGAGTTTTTTTGGTTCTAATTGTTTTAATGTCAGAATACCAAATTTCTGGGAAAGCTGGGATGGCTCAGTGGGTTGAGCACTCACTTTGAAGCCCCAGAGACTGAGGATCAAATCCTGGCCCTAGCACAGGCGGACCCATGTGCTGAACTGGGGTGTGCCCCCAGTTCAGTTCTTGCCGGGGCCTATGAGAGAGGCTCCCGGCCCAGTTCCTGCCCTGTGTAGCCCTGTGCCCACCTGTGGAGTGAAGCTATATGGAAAACTAATGCTGTCAACTATGCAGACGGCTCTGGGCCTTCCCCCTTCTCTCTGTCTCCTTTTGTCTGTCTCTCTCTCTCTCTGTCAAAAAACAATAAAAATAAATCTTAAAAAAAAAGGTAAAAACAACAACAACAAAAAACCCATCAAATTTCTGATTTACTTGTTTGGTAATACTGGGGGAAAAAATTCTCTTAGTCTTTTGTAAGTATACTTTTCAACTTCTTTATATAAATAACTTGTAATGACAAGTAAAATCGTAAGACCGGTTAATCTGTTTATTTTGAAAATATTTTCTCATCTCTCACTCAAATATATATGTACACAAATGATTTGCCTGTAATTTAGTTATTTCAAGCATATCATACAAAGTGCATTTTAAACAATTATATAATATTTAATTGTATTTGGTCAAGTACCTGAAAAAACACTAGTGTGAAATTGGGGAAGTTAAAATAATAAATAATATTTAAGGGTTTACATAATTTTAAAAGTGCTGAGAAGACAAGTTGAATATAAACAATGAAGTCACTGTATGTGTGTGTGCAGAGGGCCTACCCTATAATGCAAATATTTAGCCAAAGCAATCTAATTCACATGATGCCTTATCTTCCTTCCTCACTCTCTATCTATCAGACCCAGGGAACACCCACTTGTGTGAGTGAAACACCTACATCTGCCACTGGCCAGACCCCATCTACAAAATAGAATTTGTGATGTTTCATGTTTATGTCTCATCTTTACATACATTCACACATTTAAATTATATTTTCTTTTGGTAGGAACACTTAACATGAGATATACCCTCTTAACAAAGGTTTAAGTGTACAATACAGTATTGTTGATTCTAGGTACAAAGTTGTACAGCAGATCTATAGAACATATTTAATTCATCCTGGTCTATTGCTATAATTATATCCCCTAATGATCTGGGAGCAGTCTTGTTGATTGCTCTCTCTGATTCCTGTTCTTGTCATGCACACGTTTTTGTACAGCACGTGTCTTATCAGATACGTCTCTAGAGGAACTCATCTCTTTCTGTTCTGCTGCACTGAATACCAACTTAACTCAAGATACTGAGTCTTATGTCCCATTTGGTTTTCTTTCCAACTTATTGTTGCTCTTAGTAAGATTTTTGTTTACATCCATTCCCTGTTGTAAGTTAGAGACAGTGAACATCAGATAAAAACACAGAATACAAGTATCAGTGTCTCTGGATGCCCCTGGTTTCTTTGGGTAGTTTCAGTTGCAGTGTTTTTCTGCTTTAATGGGACTCAGTGTTCATGGGAATAAGGAGCAACATAAAATGCAATGATGCAAACAGATTTGAAAGACCAAACACCACAGTAAAATTCACCTTTGGGACTCCAGAACATTGAAGGAGAATTGTGGGGCACTGCTGTATTTAAGCACTGCAGGTCCCTGAGCCGGCATGATTTCAAGACACACGGGGGGTTTCTGTATACTGGATCAGTACCAAGAATCATTTTATGAAAAATATCGAATTAAGTGTTTGCTAGCTTTCATGTGGAAAAATCTCGTTCACATTAATCTAATTCAGTGTTTTAGAGCAGAAAAAAGAAAACAAAGAATTACTCAGATACTGGAGATTAGGCAATTCCAGTGTACCTGTTCATTTGTTTAAAGTGGTGGCTGTTTCAGTTTGGTCTTGGGATCAGCAGCATCAGCATCACCTGGAAATTTGTAAGCAATGCAAATTATGCTCTTCTCCAGACCTACTGATTCAAAAACTCCTAGGAGGAGCCTAGAAATCTGTTTTCATGAGCCTACCAGGGGATTCTGGTCAGTGTGCAAACTTTAGAATCATTGGTTTAATGTATATTTTTTAAAAGAAAGATTTTGAAATTTTTAATCCATGTTTTCATTTTTCTTAATACTGTAAAATCCTTTGAAATAATCCTTTAGGTCAGATAAATAGTTCTCTTCTTTTCTTTCAAGATTATTAAGAAAGGCAATGAGTTTTCATACTAGCTTCATAGTTCCAGGTCTGACAGCGTGTGAGACAATACATTCATTGCCATGCCTAGCACACTGAAGGAGTTTAACAGTTTTATTAATATCTTGGTGCTTTTTAATAGTATTCTGGAGAAGGCTCATGTAAGCTGTTTATGTCATTATGGACAAAACAAAATGAAAGAAATAAGAAAACTATAAAGAAGAATTCTATCCAACAGCCCAATTTCTCATATGGCTATGTTCTATGTGCTACAGCTTCTAAAGAAAATATTAGAACTTGGTAATGTATTAAAGATAAATTTGCTGTGACTAAGTTCCATTAAACTCTCTGTTCTTATGACATTTTTATGACATTTCTTTCCTTTAAGAGATGTCATATTATCATATTTAAGTGATTTTTTTTCTTAAAATTCTTTTTTGTCTGACATTAATATATTTACAAGTACACCAGCTTTATTTTAGTGATATT
Source organism: Craseonycteris thonglongyai (assembly GCA_004027555.1). NCBI lineage: Eukaryota > Metazoa > Chordata > Mammalia > Chiroptera > Craseonycteridae > Craseonycteris > Craseonycteris thonglongyai. The sequence goes on from PVKE010038621.1 coordinate 13,374, forward strand.
ATGATATATCTTCGTTCCCATCCCTTGTATTTTAGAGTTTTGGTTCTTGAAAACATATCTTGCAAACATCATATAGTAGGGTTTTGTTATTTCTATCCAATCTGAAAATCTTTGCCTTTTATAGAACATTTATTTCATTAACATTAAATTTAATTGCACTTATTACTGTAATTAAATATTCCTAAATCTACCATCTTGCCTTTTCTTTAATTTTTACTTATTTTACTATGTTTCCTTTTCTTCTCTTGCTTGCATATCTTTGGATTCATCAAGTATTTTGTTATTCCCAATCCTTTCTGATTCTTAGTACTTATTCAGTTGATTAAGATATTTATCCTTGACTTGTTTTTTAAAAGATTTATTGTTTGAGACTAGGAGAGAGAGAGAAAGAGAGAGAGACAGAGAGAAGGGAGGAGGGCCCAGAGCAGTCTCCATAGTTGTACAACATTAGTTGTAACATAGTTTCATTTCACACAGGTGGATGTGGGGCCATGTGGGGTGGGAAGAGAACTGGGTGCCTCCCGCATAGGAGGTGAGAACCTTCGCTGCCATCCCAGCAATTACAGTTGTGCCACAGTTCAGCACATAGGTGCATGGGCCAGGGCTGGGATTTGATCCCCGGACCTCACAATTGCAAGGCAAGCGCTCAACCTGTTGAGCTATTTCGGCACCTCCTATCCTTGATTTGTTAAATTTTACTTTAAATTAATTTTTATATTTTCAAAATAATGCAATTATTTCATAACAGTTTTAACTCCATTTAACGCCTACTTGGGATTTTGTTTTATTGTTTCTTTTTTATGTTACTACATTCTCCATTTCGTCTTTTAGAATATTTATTGTATTTATTTAAAATTTTTTGGCTCATTTGTTTCAATAATATAGATTATATGTATTCTTCAGTTTTTATTTTTCTTATTGTGTTCATTGCTATTTTTCCCCACTTTTAGAGCCTGTGAGCTGCTCAGATTTCCCTCAATTATTAGCTCCCTTGTTTGGTAGGAAAGATCAGGGGCAATTACTGACCTGATACTTTCCTAGTGTGTTTGGACATAAGGGAAGAGATGATCTTCACGTTGGAGAACTGTAGGCACCATAGAACTGTTGTCTTCTAACTCTGAAAGGCTCTCTCTCACCCAGGTGAACCTTCAAGTTAAGGAGTAGGAATCTCTTTATGTTTGGAGTTTAGAGTTTTGGACTCGAGAATGGAGGAATCAATGGGAGGTGGCAGTACAGTAGCCCATATATATGTTTTCAGGAGTGTATCGGAGCCTAAACTCTGTGAGGTTTGTGTTTAGCTCTCAGGGTCTTCTGATAACACTGGGGTGCCTGGTAGCAATGTCTGGCAAAGGTTGTTTCAAAGCACCATGTGTGGGAAGGGATGGAGGTGAATGGAGACTAGCACAGAGCTCCTGTGAGCTCTGGTCTCACTTTGTCTGCCCAGGCTGAACTTATGAAAACTCCCATGGTAGGCTGACCAGACATCTCATTTTAAGTGGGACAGAAAACAATGGTGCTGTCCCATTTTCAACGGGACATCTGGTCAATCTACTGCATGCCCACTGGCACCACACTTACCTCCTTAAGGAGATACAGCACAATCTACAGTAATCTCTGATCTCCTCAGGAGCTCCTCATCATTATTGCATATTTCCTCATGTTCATACTGTCTTTTCATCCTGTAGTTTCTCCACAGTAGCCTATGCTATGTCACCACAGAGTTAGTACTATTCTTTCTTTCATGGTCCCCTTCCTGTCCTTTTCTTTCAGTTCTCGTCTTGAAACTCGTAGGCTGGGCTCCTATAGTTTGATAGAAAAGAAAATTTGTGAATGAAAAACCAAGGCTGTAAATAAATATTTGATATAATCACTTGTTCTGACTAGGTTCATACATATTATGACAGGGAAAGTCCCTCTTCATTCCAAAACCAGAGACCAGAGATTGAAGTGAAAGTGAGACCAATGGTTTTATTGTTTCCTGTCCTCACTTCCTT
>PVKE010038622.1:0-15360 GCA_004027555.1 Craseonycteris thonglongyai
AACTCAGTTAAAGACTGACTTGGAAATATGTGACTGCTTCTCTCTGCAATTTGACGAGTCAACAGATATATCAGACACCGCACAGTTGGCAGTTATGGTGAGAATGGTATTTAGTAACTTCACAGTAAAAGAGGAGCTGTTGCAAATATTACCAATGAAAGGACAGACGAGAGGTGAGGATATTGATAAAACTTTCAGACCATATGCCAGGTCGATAAACATGCCTTTGCATAAGTTGTCTGCGATAACTACCGATGGGGCACCAGCAATGGTTGGTCAAAACAAAGGATTTATTGCCCTTTGCAGGAAAGATGAGTCATTTTCAAACTTTATGTCCTACTACTGTATTATCCATCAGGAAGCTTTGTGTTGTAAAATACTGCCCTTTGAACATGTTATGAAAAGAGTCACAAAGATAATCAACTCTATTCGAGCAGCTCCATTGCAACACCGACTTTTCAAGGCCCTGTTAGAAGATACTGAAGATAAAGAACACGATCTCATCCTGCATACTGAAGTACGTTGGCTCAGTAGAGGTAAAGTTCTTACAAGATTTGTGAACTTAATTGAAGAAATAAAAACATTTATACATGATAAAAATGAAAATTAGGATGAACTAACAGACTCTTGCTGGCTGGTGGATTTGGGTTTTCTTGCTGACACCATGGAAAAATTGGATTCTTTCAATTTGGAGTTGCAGGGAAAAGACAAAAATAGAGCTGAAATGATAAGCTCTGTAAACGCATTGAAAGCGAAATGGACTTTGTTGATATCACATCTGCATATCAAGTCTCTCGTGCACTTCCCATATATGAGGAAAATGCTCAGTAACAATGAATTAAACGTGTCCTTATTTATTGAGACCCTGCAAGTGCTTCAGAAACAGTTTGAAGAGAGATTTCTGCAGTTTACAAATATCGAGCCAATTGTCTCCTTCTGTAGCAATCCTTTTACTTGCCAAATAAATGGAATAGAACTAGCCACATGTATTGCAGACCTTGTTCAGGGGAAAGCAGAAGAACTAGAGTTAGAAATTTTGAACCTTAAGAACGATATTTTGCTAAAATCCTTAATATCAGAGGACTTATGGAACATAGTCGACAAAGAAAGGTTCCTCTTTTTAAAAAAAGCGGCATATAAAGTCAAATCGTTTTTCGGGTCAACGTATTTATGTGAATCTTTGTTTTCAAACATGAATTTAATAAAATCACGATATAGATCTCGACTTACCAATGAGCATCTTAATAATTGTTTGCTAACAGGGTTGTCGTCATACTCTCCTAATTACGAGGCACTGGCCAATGAAATGCAATGCCAAAGATCACACTGACAGATTGTTTTTTTTTATGTTTTCTTTTATGTATTTTTAATGATTTTATTATATGTGTGTTTTTTATTTAATTTGTATTATGTTTTGTATATATGTTTCTTTGTGTGTATATAATTTGTACAATAAATTTATTACTATAAAAATTATTTTTGTTTATTATTTTTTATTCTTGTTCAATAATAAATATCCTTAGAAATAGCTGGTGCCCGCCGCCCTACTGATATTTTAGAATGTGCCCTAGGGTATAAAAAGGTTGGGAACCCCTGCCCTACAACATAAGTGGATGCCATATATCTCAAGGAAACACTTTTATGGTCAAATGAATTGGCAAAATGTTCTACATGACAATATGTGCCTCTCCTTAAAGATCCCTATTTCATAATAAAATATTAAAGCCTCTAAGAAGCCCTACAATAGAGAGATTAGTTTAACTATTTCAGTAGTTCCCACATTAACATTTGATGAGACAAGCTTTGAAGAAATGCGATGTTAATAAAGTTACTGTATAAGTCAGATTTTTCTTTCCAGTGTGAAAAAAAAGCTTTATTTATTTATTTATTTTCTGGTTGTAAGAGAAATGCCTGCTCATTGTGAAAAAATAAACAAATAAAAAGATGACACTGAAGAAGAAAGAAATAGATGCACCTTTCCACTACCCAGTGATAACAACTACTAACATCTTGGGGGAATCTTTATCTACATAAAATGATCTATAAGGTTAAGAAATATCCCACTGCCTAAATGGAGCTGATGGATAACAGAGAGAGAGAGAGAGAGAGAGAGAGAGAGAGACGAGGGGAGGGGAATGGGAGGAAGAGGAGAGGAGAGAGAGAAATAAAAAAGAAAAGAAAAGAATCTTAGTAAATCTGAGGTCCTCAGTAAAATCTTTGATTCACATTTTCCTCTCAGCTAACAGGGTTCTAATTCACTTCTGTGAGTTTTGAGTGTGAATAAACCTTGAAATTTGCATTTCTGATGGGTAGTTTATTGATACCTGTTTTCCCTATGCCAGATACTTCTTTACCTTACTTTTTGAGCAAACCAAAGAACTATTTGTTGAGCACATGAATGAAGAATTAAAACAGCGTTCTTAGCTTCAGCACCATTGGCATTTTGAGCTCGGTAGTTCTTTGGGACGGGAGGCTGCCCTGGGTATTGCAGGGATGTTGAGCAGCATCCCTGGCCTCTGTCCACTAGATGCCAGTAGCACTCTTTCCCCAGTAGTGACAATCAAAAATGTCTCTAGACATTGCCAAATGTCCCCATGGGGTGGAGAGGGGAGGGCAAAATTTTCCTCACTGAGAAACACTAGATGAAAAGAATTAAAGGATCAATAATCACCAAATTTGAGATGGCAAAAGGAAGAGAAATAAAAATGAGGGCAAAGGCAGCAAAGAACGTTTCTCTTAACCTTCCATGGAGAGAGGAAATTTAGACCCTTGCACTGAGGCTCTAACATACATGTGGCCCCATAGATATATTAGCAGGTGTCCTGTTAAAAAGCCACCTGAAGCACCTCTGGCTGAAGTAAAGATGTGCATCTTAATGATGGCATTGCCTCTAAGGAACCTAGAAATATTTTGAGCACTTTGCAACCACTTTCTTCGGAGATACGAGCTTGCTAATTTCTTTTGAGGAAGAGAATGGCTTTATAAACTTAATCGTTGTATTTACTGAAAGTTCACATGATATGAGAAAAGAAGACTTTTCATCGCTAATCAAGGAAAAACAAGTCAACATCCAACAAACATCATGAAGTTAATGCCCATTCAGTTGTCACTGGTGGTAGCCGGTCCTTGCACAGAGCACAGACCTGAGGACTCACCTTTGGTCCTTGGGTTCCTAGTCCCCGAGGCCCAGCAGGGCCTGGAGGACCTCTGACACCAGGCTCTCCCTGAAAAGACACAACGAATAACAATGTACTGCTATTTTAAAGAAAAACACTTTATGTTGTATATTCCATATTAAATTTTATGTTAAAAATATCTCAACCTCACTGATAGGTGAAATATAAAACTGAAAGTAACCAAGAAACAAAAACTCATGGACACAGTCCATAGTTTTGTGGTTACCTGAGGATAAGGGGGGATGTGGGTGGGAGAGCGGGAGTGGGGGGTGGAGGAGGAAGGAGGGGACATCAAATACATGGTGATGGAAAGAAAGCTGACTCTGTGTGGTGAGCACATAATGCAACACATAGATGATGTCCTGTAGAAATGTACACCCAGAACCTATGTAATTATTACCAACTGATGTCACCCCAATAAATGTAACAACTAAAAAAAAATTCATAATATTAAAAAAATCTCAGATTCTCATATTAAAAATATTTTTAATCCCAAGCCCTTGAATTTGACTAAGCTATTCAATGAGACTTTTCTCCCAGACCACATTCCTGAACTTAACAAAGGGAGTGTTATTAACCTCCATTTTCATTTCTTATTGCTTTGATGTACTCTTTAAGCCAACAGATAGGGGTCCATTACAAAGCAATCAAGTCATTTAACCTTTGGCAACCTTAATATATATTAGTACTTTTTCATAACTTTCTTCTCTAAAATTTGGAAAAATAATTACCACCATAGTGAAAAGAGACAAAAATAAAAAGCAACCAGGAAAAGATATAACCCCATCCTGAACTAGTTGTTCTTTTTGTTTTTCTATTTGTTTGTATTTTTTTATTGTTAAATTTATCAGGGTGACATCGGTTAGTAAAAATTATGTTTAAGTTTCAGGTGTGCAATTCTACAATATTCATCTATGTGTTATAATATGTGTTCACCACCCAGAGTCAGCTTTCTTTCCATCCCATATATTTAGTTCTCCCTCCCTCTTTCTTTTTGTTTTATGCAGAAAGATTATGCTACTTGGATTAGGGATTAGCTGTGTGACACTCTGCCACTAGAGCAACTGCTGGGTAAATTCTATAAAGGCTTTTCAGAGTCTCCAAAGTGTGACAGTTTCATAGCAGGCAACTGTCACCACAGAGTGGTGGGACCCGCTTTGGGGTAAATCAGGCCCTGGGTTTAGAACTAGTTGAGATATGAATGACAGGAAGAAGACAAATAAAAATCTCTTCATTAGCCACCTTCTATGTGCCCAACAATATAGTAGGTACGTTCATATACGTTATTTGATATCACTTAGTATTTACAACTGTCCTATATTTTATTGATAATATAATCAATCTCCTCTGAACTTCAAACAATCAAACTCCTCTGAACTTCAGTAAATTTGTCAGATACATTGAAAATCATACCTGCATTTCATGGGGAAGACAATGAAGTGAGATGAAGAATGTGAGTGCTTCTATCACAGTGTCTAGCATAAAGTAGGCACTCGGTTAATGTTAACTCCCCACCCCACCTGTTTTACTAGAAGAAACTAAAGTTTAACCGAGACTGCACAACTATCAAGAGGCAGGGCTAGGAGGATGTGGAAAAATAGGAACCCTCATATGTTGCTGGTGCAGCCACTTTGGAAAACAGTTTGGCAGTCAGTATCTTTAAAAGCTCAACATAAATTTACCTATAATGTAGTAATCACATTCCTATGTAGACACTCAAAGCAAATGAAAACATGTCCACAAAAAATCTTGTAGACAAATGCTCTTGGCAGTATTATTCATAATAACCCCAAACCAGAAACAACCAAAATGTTCATCAACTGGCAAATAGACAAAGTGTGGTATATTGAGCAATAAAGAAGAATGAACTATGGATACAAGCTTCAATATGGATGAGCCTCCAAAACATTAGTTTCAGTGAAAGAGGCCAGATATTAATGTATGAGAACACATGCTATTTGGGTCCACTTATATGAAATGTTCAGAAAAGGCAAATCTATAGAGATAGATAGTAAAAAGTAAATAAGTGGTTGCTCAAGGTCAGGAAAAGGGACTAGGATGGGATTAACTATAAATAGGCCTAAGGGATCTTGTTGTGGAGAAAAGAATGTTTTAACTCAGATTTATGGGAATGGCTGTAGAACTTCATAAACTTACTTTAAAAAAATCATTGAATTGTACACTTGAAATGGGTGAATTCTATGACAGAGTAAATATGCCTCCATAAAGTTAAGAAGAAGAAAAACAAACCAGGACCAGGTTGTGAACCTAGAGCTCTCAAAGAGCTCCCAAAGAGCTCCCAAGTTCTTTGCCCTCCAGGGGTCTCCAAACCACGGCCAGTGGGCCGCATCCGGCCCGCAAGGCCCTCTCATCCGGCTCATGGAGACCTTTTCATCTACGGGAAAAAATTACGGAAATGTACGTGTATCCTGCCAAGATCAGCCGCTTACTTTTTCTACTTCTGTTCACAGTCAATGAGATGATGTAACTGCTGTGTGATAGTTAACGCGGCCCTCGGGCTGAAAAGTTTGGAGACCCCTGCTAGACCCTGTTTGTCCATGTCCTCGTATGTGCTAAATAGGTTACAGCTTTCATCCATGCAAAAATCATGAATTATAAAAAATGATTGGTGATGGCAGGAGAGCTGATTCCGGGTGGTGAGCACATGATGCGATGCATACGTGATGTGATGTGGTCTTGTACATCTGGAAACTATCTAATTGTTACCAATCAGTGTCACCCCAATAAATTCAACAATAAATTTTTTTTTAAATGATAAAATGGTTTATCTAGAAAAGCAGTCCATCTTTTTCTTTAACTTTACTTTCGCACTTACAAATGCTGAAATACTTCTAGAGAAAACAAGGCCTTGAAAGAATGAGGAAAACTTTTTTTTAAGATACCATATTTTCCGGCATATAAGACGACCGGGCGTATAAGACGACCCCCTAATTTTACAGTTAAAACATAGGTTTAGGCCTATATTCGCTGTATAAGACTACAGCCTCGGAAGTGGGGGGTAGTCTTATACAGCGAATATAGGCCTAAACCTATGTTTTAACTGTAAAATTAGGGGGTTGTCTTATACGCCCGGTCGTCTTATACGCCAGAAAATAGTATATTTTATTATTTTTGACAGAGTCAGAGAGAGACAGAGAGAAGGGGAAAGGCCCAGAGAAGTCTCCGTAGTTGTACGTCATCAGTTTTTGACATTAGCCTCCCATATGGGAGGCATGCTCCCTCAAGTTAGGGGCCGAACTGAAGGTCGAGAACCAAACTGGGGGCTTCCCGCATGGGAAGCACACCCCAGCTCAGCATATGTGTCTGCACGGGCCAGGGCCGGGATTTAATCCTCGGTCCCCAGGGCTGCAAAGCAAGCGCTTAACCCACTGAGCCATCCCGGCTTCCCCAAGGGAAACTTTTAGACTGCATTTTACTACTGACAATTCTTTTCATCTCTATTTTCATAATTACATATTCCTCTTTTGATTACAGGCTTCTTTTATGATTCTGGTCTACAGTCCTCATCTCTTCTTCTTATTACTTAACTGCTATTGAGACCACAGCTACTGATTATAAACACCTCTCTCCCTCCTGATTCCCAATGTTGAGTGACCCCACAATTCTCCCAGCTCAAATGATCCCTCCTATCATCAAGAGCCCCAAGTAGAGAACATGAACATGTCCTGTAATATACACATTTCTATTACCTCTCTTTTCTTGAGTGCCTCTGAAGTACCTTTAAAAAGAGTATAAGTGCAGAGTGAGGGTCTCCAAGTGCACCTGATTCACACATTTGCTACATTTCAAGCCCCTCCAACAAAACAGAACATAAGTAAATAGAGTTAAATGGATTTTATCCAGAATTATTGAACGTTTTATCAACTATAATGTGTCTTCTGTGACCGGTCACCCTTAACCGCACTCTTGATACAATGGATCCTTCTCTTGTGTTTCTGTTCACCTCTGCCCTTCCATGATGAGGTTAGACACCTGATGTAATGCAATGGGAACGACAAGGCCCCACCTCTGAAGTATTCTAGCTAAGAAAAACTGAACCTGTATCTGAGTAGGTATCTGGATTAAATGTTTTAATTAATTAAGTTAAAAAAAAGAGTATGGAGAAATATATTTTAAAACACTGTAAGGATACCATCAGCAAAATACAACATGTGGACATCATTTGGATCCCAATTCAAACAAACCAACTGTAACACACCTATAAGACAAACTGGGAAATTTTCATGTTGGAAATTTGATGACACTAAGGAATTATTATTAATACTTTTTAGGTTTGCCAATGACACTGCAGTTATGTTTTTAAAAACTCTTGTATTAGAGAGACAAATGCTAAAGCTTTATATGGGTGATGTCTAGGATTTGCTTCAGAATAATTCATTAGGAGGAGGGGAAGTAAGGAGTGAGCACACAGAGAAAGACTGATTACAGGCTGGTAATTGTTAATGAGGTGTTATGGGTAAATTGGCTGGGTGCTAGTCTTTCTACTTTTCTATTTGCATAATAATTTTTATGTTTTTAATAATATATATATATATTTTTTTTAATCCATGAACAATACCCAATAAAAATCTCACCAGTAAGGGTAAGAAAAGGTTTCTGTGATGCTCATCCTTAATAAGAAGAATATGGGATTTTAAAGGTGAAAATTTGGAATAAAGAGCGAAACAGTTCAATTCAATATCATTAGAACTTACATGTGTTTCATGTATCCTTGGTATCTACAAAATGTTACATAATTTTTTTAAATTAGAGACGTGATGAGAAGGCAGATGGAGAATTTTTTAATAAACTAGTACTGTTTAAAGAAAGAATTTGATACTATTTAATTCATGATAATTTTCTTGAGTTGATTTTAGTTAAAACTGTTTCAATTAGTATTAATCATACAAATGCAAATACACATGCACACAAACATATATACACACATCTTAGATGAGACAGCAAGTAAGAAAAACTGTTGAACTAGGCCGCCCTCATCAATGTTTATTATTGATATCCATTTTCTCTCTTAGTCAGTTCCCCCTACACCTCACCATTTAAAAATATCTGAAGGCTAAATGCAGTAAGATAGCTGACCTTGTGGACACCTTTTTTCCCTTTGTATATTTGATCTTTGGCTAATGAGCTTTATAAGGTATGAACTCATGTTATATACATGTGGCATTGCAATGTTTACCTCAAACAAGTCCCTTCTTATTCATGTAATTGTTGACATATAGCTATGTTTTGTCTGTCAAAATACTTTTTACATCTTTTGACCTATGTGAACATAATCTGATACATGCTTTTATTAATCTGATAGACTTTAAATCAAGTCTTAACATATTCTGCAGATGTCAGAGTTGGTCAATAACATGGTATTAGGGTTGTAAGATATACATGTACCTTACTTTTCAATAGATGAGCTTATCAGTCACTTAATGAGCTGTGTGAATCCACAGAGATAGTGTCTTTCTACTATGGTGGAGTCTTAAAAATGTATCGTCTTTTGTTCCATGGGATAGATATGCACTCATGCTAGGCTGCAGCAGGTGCGTATGGATATGAGGGCTGTGGTCAGGACTCACTTCACCATTTGATAGCTCCAGTTCTGCAGCAGTGCAGTATCAGTTGTACCTAAGAAGTGAGTTTACCATGACATTTTCAGTTTTATTGTCAGTGGATAGAGTGACATCCATGAATTAAAAGAACTATAACAGGCAGGTGCATAGCTGGATTTAGCTTCCTGTGCATAATCTGAGGGTTATTAGAGCCTCCAGAGGGAGCTCTTGCATTAGGAGACAATGAACAAACCAGAAAGCACATTCTGGAGTTGCCATTTGTCACTATATATATCCATCAATTCCATAAGACCATACAGTAGGCCCTATACATACCCGCTCACCTTCATTCTCTCTCAAAAAAAAAAAAAAGAACTAGATCGCCTACAGCTTCCTCTCGGCCTTCAAAAGGGGATTTGAAATGGTAGACACTCCTTATTTTCAGAGAAGTAGCCAAGTTTATGACTATCTGCGTTTACTTATACATGCAAACTTAAATGATTTGGTGAAGGTTTACCTAAACCATAACCATGCAGACTGATTAATTCAACCCCTTTAAAATCATACATAATCTGTAATTGTCCCAGTAATCATTCATTGAACATTTAATTTTTTTAAAGAAAGAGAAAAGAAAAAAAAGCAAAAATGCTATCACATTTATTCATTTTCTGAAATTAGTTATGTTTACTACATGGCAGGTACTTGCACTCATTATCTCATTCTATTAAATGTCAACTTACAGATAAGAAAATTGAGACTAAAGAGGATACATGAATTGTCAAAAACCATGCAGCCAGAAGCAATTCAAACCAAGGTTTGGCTCCAACGTTTGTCTCTGTCTTATCTTGGCATTGGCTGGGATGAAAGATGCTAACTTCTTTTCTTTCAGCTTCTACTTAATGCAAAGATGTGGCTTTGTGGCTGTGAAAGCTAGTTTCCTACATGGAGTCAATCATATTCTCTCAAGGAGAAAAAAGAAAATATCCTGATTATAAAATTCCCAAGAGACCCACACAATCTGCACAAGTGCCCAGCTGTCTAAGGCTTTCCTTTTCGTTCTCCCTCCGTTAGCATTCCTCAGTTTGTTGTTTACCCCGATATTTTAATTGGTCTCATTCCAGATCTTCTGCTTACACAAATTCTTGTTCTCTCTTTTTATCCATACTGCAATATACTTGATTTGGAGGAGTCATTGAATACTATCACTACTACTACTACTACTACTTTAGTATGTGAGAATTCATAAAATTCTTTTATAGACATTATTTCATTAATTTCTCAGAAAAACCCTGTGAATTAGGCATTATTATCCCAAATCACAGATTAGGAGGCTAAGTGCAGGGAGGTTAAATGACTTGTTAAGGTCACACAGCTGGTGAGTGGCAGAGATTTCAAGCAGAGTAGATAAGAAAAACAATCTGTTAAATCTTTTATATTTTATGAGATTTAAATGTAACATTTGAGAGGATAGTGCTCTTACAGACGAAATAGCCCATTAGACTAGGGGTACCCAACCCCCGGGGCTGTAGACCAGTACCAGCTCATAGACTTAGGAACTGGGCTGCATACCAGGAGGTGAGTGGCCGGAGGGCGAAGCTTCATCTATATTAACAGCTGCTCCCTGTTACTCCCATTACCACCTGAGTTCTGCCTCCTGTCAGATTAGTGGTGGCATTAGATTCTTATAGGAGCACGAACCCTATTTTAAACTGTGCATGCAAGGGATTAGGTTGTACATTCCTTGTGAGAATCTAATGCCTGATGATCTAATGTGGAGCTGAGGTGTGGATGCTAGTGCTGGGGAGCAACTGCAAATACAGATTCACATGAGCATAGAGGTTTGACTGCACAGAGACCATAATAAATCAATTGCTTGCAGACTCATCAAAACCCTATTAGTGAGCAGCAAGCGATAACTAAGCTGCATTTGGTGGCAGGTTTTATAGTGACAGGTGAGTGATGTACTTCAAGTGTACAGTTGCGTATGGTGGCAGGCTTTAAATCAGAATCCAACACTTATTTTAGTCTGCATGTAGCCCAAACATTATTTTATTTACCACTTCCATCCGCACCTTTTTCCTGTGTTGCACACTTGTCTCAGTCACAGTTTTGTTAAGCCCACAATCTAACCCTAGCCAAAGTGAGTAAAAGATAAGTGTCACTGGAGAGCTTCTTTTTAAAGGGGGAAAGACCCAATGATGAGACAACAGAAGACTCTAAGACTTCCAACAAAAAGAATGTTGTATTTAACATAAAATACCAAATTCTGCTGAAATTATGGGTTCATTGCAACAGGTGATTCACAGTCTCCTAGGCTGCTTTGTATGTATATGGTGACTGGCTATCCAATAAAGACATGAAACCTTCTAAACTGCTTCACCACATGGAGACCAGCACTTTGCATTAAAAGACTAGCCTTTGGAGTTTTTCAAAAGAAGAAAACGTAAACACAAAAAATGGAAGCAATTATTGAAGGCCACCATGTCATCAAATGTGTCTGCACTGAGAGCAGCATTCTTAGTGACTTGCTGCATTGCTAAAGCTAGGAAGTTCTTTCCTATTGGTGAAGAGTTGATCCTGCCTGCTGCTAAGGATGTTTGTCATGAACTTTTTGGAGAGGCTGCAATTCAAAAGGTGGCACGTGTTCCTCTTTTGGGTAGCACCATAATTAGACGAACTAATGAAATAACAGAGGACACAGAGGCACAACAATTAGAGAGGATTAATAAGTCACTGTGGTATGCAATCAGGGTTGAAGAGTCTACCAATGTTGATAAGGCAACAATGCTTGTTTTTGTGTGATTTATTTTTCAGGAGGATGTGTGTGAGAATATGTTATGTGTACTTTTGTTGCCAACCAACACCACGGCTGCAGAACTATTCAAGTCTTTGAATGATTACATATCAGGAACATGGAATTGGTCATTTGGTGTCAGTATATGCATGGATGGAGCAGCTGCCATGACTGGACAGCTTTTTGGTTTCACTACTCAGGTCAATGAGGTCACTTCTGAATGTGAGTCTGCTCATTGTGACATCCATAGAGAAGTGCCAGCTAGCTAAAATATGTCGCCTGAACTTAACATTTTGCAGAATGTGATTAAAATGATCAAGCACATTAAAGTACATGCCCTGATCTCACATCTGTTTATGCAGTTCTGTGAAGAGATGGACGCAGAGCACACACATCTTCTCTTATACACAGAAGTCAGATGGCTTTCTGAAGGTAGATCGCTGGCCAGAGTTTTTGAGTTATGAGAGCTGCTCCAGGGATTTCTTTTAGAATAACAGTCATCACTGGCAGCACATTTCAGTGACAAAGAGTGGATCACAAAACTTGCTTATTTGTGTGACATATTCAACCTGCTGAATGAACTCAATCTGTCACTTCAGGGGAGAACAACAGCTGTGTTTCAGTTGGCAGATAAAATGGCTGCATTCAAAGCCAAACTGGAATTATTGGAGTGACAAGTGAACATTGGGATTTTTGATGTTTCAAACATTAGCAGAGATTTTGAGAGACTGACCCAGGACCTTTGTTTTCTCCCAGCTGGTGCATGATCACCTATCTCAGCTTTCAGTAGAGTTTAAGCATTACTTCCCAACCACAAAAGACCCCCAAACTGGAAAAGAATGGATCTACGACTCATTTATGAATAAGCCAAGTGAATCAATTTTGCCTATGCTACAAGAGGATCAACTGCTTGAAATCGCAAGTGATGGTGGCCTTAAAAGTATGTTTGAGACAACTTCAAATATCTGTAAGTTCTGGATTAAAGTCAAGGAGGAATATCCTGAGATTGCCACAAATGCACTGAAGAGCCTGCTTCCATTTCCAACATCCTATCTTTATGAAGCAGGGTTTTCTGCAGTGACAGCACCAAAACCAGATTACAGAGTGGACTGGACATAAGCAACACACTTTAGGTGTCACTATCCCCCATCATCCCCAGCTGGGGCAATCTAGTTGCAGGAAACCAAGCTCAGGGATCCCACTGATACTGCATTATGGTGAGTTATATAATTATTTCATTATATAATATATTACAAAGTAATAATAAAGTACAGAATAAATGTAATATACTTGAATCACATCAACCCCCCCCCCCCCCCCCCCAGCCCCCAATCCATGGAAAAATTGTCTTCCACAAAACATGTCCCTGGTGTCAAAAAGGTTGGGGACCACTGCATTAGACTATCTCTTCCTCCCCTCCCTTTAATCCTTATTTATCTCTTTGTTTATGGGATTAAGTCTGGGTCACTCTTAGAAGATTGTAGAAGCAAGTTATAGTTTTTCTAAAAGTGATTTCATACCATTTTACTTTGGGGCCCATAAAAAGCCAATTGAATTTATTGTGAAAAGAATTAGTGTCTTATGAATTTTCCAAGGAGTGGTACACTGAAGATTCAACTAAACAAAGAAACCAAGGAATGACTGAGTTTTAAAATAAGATAGAAGAGGGAAAACCAGGAGGGCTCAGTGGGTTGAATGCTCGCATGGCAGCCCCAGGGTTAGATGATTGAGTCCTGGCCCTGGCCCATGTGGATCCATATGCTGAACTGAGATGTGCTTCCCACCCCAATTTGATTCCTGGGGCAAGCTTCCTACGTCGGAGGCCCCCAGTTCAGCAGGCCCCCCCTGCCCAGCTCCTGCCCTGCACAGACTCACACCCACCTCTGTGGAATGAAACTATGTTGAAAACTAATGACGTACAACTGTGGAGACTGCTGTGGGCCCTCCCCTATCTCTGTCTGTCTGTCTGTCTGTCTGTCTCTCTTTCTCTGTTAAGAACAATAAAATAAATCTTTAAAAAAAGATAGATAGAAGTCAAAGTGATGATTAACAGCTGCTTAATGTTTCTTTCTTTGTATCTCTTAATAAAATTAAGATATAACTACTGAGGTTCTAGCTATCACGAACATAAGCACCACCTCTGGGAATTATGTAGTAAGTATATGTGATAGCTTATTAACTGTTGAATACCTCATTTGTGTTGCCAGGATGTCAATGGAAATTTTAGAGGCCTTCTTCTAAGCTTATGGACAGACAACCCAGGTATTGACAATGTGTATTGATTATTAACTGGCAATTGTCATATCGCTCAGTTACTTCTCACTAACATCTTTTAATTTGAGAAAGGAGACAGTAATATGAGAGGGGACCAAAAAACACGAAAGGGTGGGCCCCTTGTAGTACTAGCTTCCCCTCCTGGGTGAGTGTTCTAGAATCCCATCTGCACCAGTGTACCAGCTGGCGTTATTGTGAGAGGCTGCATCTGGCTTCAGTGAATATTTGGGGGGGGGAAGAGCAGGGGAGACAATGCATTTGCCAGTTGCATGATAGGTGATTAACATGAACAACGTGTGGCATGACAACTTACCTGCTCACCGTGCTGAGTGTTCAACAGTGTTTGACCAAAAACCCAAGCCCCACCCTCCCTATTTGCCCGTTTTGCCCCAAGCAACTTTTTATGTTTACTTGGATGAAAAAAAGTCATCAAATGGAAATATTTCACCAATAGGCAAGAGGTGAAATAAAAAATGGCAGAAGCACAAAAAGGCATCAAAATCGATGAGTTCAAAAACTGTTTTGAGCAGTCAAAAAAACATCTCAATAGGTGTACTTCTTCAAATGGTGACTGAAATTTAAACATGTAAGATACACACAATTTTTAATAATAAATTCTGGGTGTTTATGAAGAAGATGCTAGAAAACAAGCACTCAAATTACTATAACATTTTCTTTAGTGTATTTTCCCAGATGTAAACTTCAAAATATTTAAAATAATTTCAATTCTTGCAATCAATTTCTCTTCTAGAATTTTAATACTCACTCTAAAATAGCAGTATCTCAATGTCCATAATACCTCTAAAGCATACTTTAGAATTTGGGGGGGACTTGTTTTTTGTTTCTTCATTTTTTTTAAATCAACTCATCAAAGAAGAGCAAATGATTCCCCTGTGCCAAGAATTTCATTGGAGAGAGTCTTATTTAGCTGGATTAGAAAGTTTGAAAATAGAAATATTGGTATTGCTCCCAATGACAAGGAGAAGAGGAGGCTCTCTTGGACTGATATTCAGTATAATTTTCCACTGGAGTAAAGTTTCTCCAGTTTGTGTGATTAAAAAAAATGTGTTGGTTGTGGTGTGGGTAGTGAATGCTAAGAAAATTTCATGTGTGCCTCCAGGGTGGAAGGAAAGGGATGTGTGTGCCCCTGGGGAGAGAAATGCAGAACTAGAAAAAGAGAAAGGAGAGGCAAAAGCAGTACTAAAAATCATTGAGATAAAACTGTAATATATAGCTGATTTGAGAGATCATGTATATGATTGGGGAGTGCCCTTGAAAAGTCACCTAATCAAGTTTTCATGGTTTGACTGTGACCTTTACTGAAATCTAAAGGTCAAACTATCTGGCATTTAAATTTGATATGGCTCTGGCTTTAATTAGTCCTATTTTCTGAGCTGATTATCCTGCCCTTAGCAATTTTGCAGTCATATTATGGGAGGTGGGTTTCTTTGATTCCAATTTGGAATCATGGACCCTTAACTTCACTATCATTAAGTCTGTATCGTAGGCCAGCCCTCCTTGTCAGACTCTATTCAAAATGGAGTTCCTTGCCCAG